>JAOUQX010000002.1:12531489-12543985 GCA_028566295.1 Liobagrus marginatus
AAATATACTCGAATACTCGAAATATAGTGTGTCTCCCTCCCTCTTTATTTATTTCTATTGCTCCATCTGTAGCGATGCCCCTTCAACAATCACTGTCTACACTGCTCTCTTGCAAAGCTGGCTCTGTGCCAGCCCCCTGTTTTACTCTACGTTGTTAATTTATGTTACACACTGAATATTTGTAAGGTTCCTCAAAAACTTCGCCAAGCAAGCTGTTGCCTTGCAAAAAAAAAAAAAAAGCAAAGTGCATGGCATGATTGGGAGGGGTGAGTCAGCCCCTGAGGATGTCCTAGAACAGGGCTGTTGAGGGCAAATATGCATTAGGGCTAAAAAGCAATTACTCCCACACTCTTTCCCAAGGCTATCTGAGGGCAACATACACACGAACAGAATTCAGTGCCAAGAAACACCCGGTGGACAGATACCAGTATGTTTATTCTTTAACTTTAGATCATAGTAGGGCCTGCCCTTAAGTCCAGTGTTATTAAGCGAACTGGGATTCCTCTACTTTGATATTGATTGTTCAATCAAAGAATCTGATCATTAACAAGCTGTATTACTAACAGCATGCACAAATCAGCCGTCCACTGCATTTCACTCAGTCTACAATGCCTACTGTTAATCCACATTCACTATATGTGTGTGTGGTGTGTGTGTGTGTGCGTGCGTGCGTGCGTGCGTGCGTGTGTGTGTGTTTGAGGAGGGCGGGGCGCAGCAGTAATAGTAGGGATGAGGGAGGACCTTATGACTTGGGGGACAAAAGCCCCTCTTTGTTTCTTTTGCTGCCAACTTGCGCCATGGCCTGCAGCCATAGTGATGAGGCTGTTTAATCATCAGATCAAGTTCGTGGCTTCCCTTTCCACTATGGTTGGCCAGCCTTTTCAAGAGGAGCAACCTGATCTGCATGTCCTTGCAGGGGAGCGAAGGATAAGGAGAAGGATGAGAGCTTGAATCTGCCTCTCGTCCATTCAGCCACTGGATTCGACCCATTCAATCCAAGTGAATTCTCTCTTCGAGACTCTTAGCGCAAACTAGACCTTTAAACTAGTTTATTAGAGGTAGGTATCTCACTTAGTTAAGGTAACTTTTACTCATGCTGCCTCCAAACAGACGTCAGGCCAAGGCTCAGTATCAGAAACTATTGACAATAGACTTATTAAAGGCTTACAGTGTTACCTTTATTCACATATTCTTTTGAAGTAGAGGCTTGCTACTGTTTATAGGAGCAGTAATGGGATAACGGCTGAGAGCTGCCTATTGTTGGACACTGCGGTCAAACCCAGGCCAGGGGTGTAAAAGTGAAATTAAGAGGCCCACAGCTGGGGCAGGAGGCATGGCAAAACCCAGGCACTTCTCACCATTGCCTGTCATAAAGTCATGTGACTATTCCTTCCTGAAGCAAAATTGGGCCAGTTTAGTACAGACATCAACACCAATTTTATGTGCAAAGCAGCAAATAAAATGGTAGACTTAGCGGAAAGCAAATACAAATTAAATATTCATTTATATATATATACACAGTTTTTGAGAACGCTAATACTTTCTGTCTTTTACAAAAAAAAAAAAAAAGATCTTTTAATAATGAAAATCTTATAATTCAGTAATAAAACTTAGCTAAGGTGTCTCCTAAGGTATCTTTCAAATTTGGCCCTGCACCACTAAACACCCATCTCCATTGAGCAATGTCCCCTGTTCTGTTTTAACAGACTCTGTAATGACTTTATCGGTCTGAATGGCACCAATAAGCAACAGACTCTAGATTCCTCATGACACAGGCATTAGACCATTAGGCATCTAACTACCCCCAACTACTGCTTCAGCACAATCCCAATCTTACAGTTCCACGATCCTGAAGGATACAAGTCTTTTCTTCTATTCCTTTATATACATAGCCTGCAGTAGCACAAGAACTGGGGTGGGGGGCTATTCTTAAGCTGCTTAAATGCTAAAGAACCTGATTCTCCCATATGGCATAACTCAGTGGTTGAAAAAATAATAATTCACCATAATCACAGAGCACAGAGTGCTTCAGTAAGTAATTTCAATGTCTGAGAGGGTTTTAGGAGTGCGCAGCAAATCTCAAGCTTCACATCCCATTGTGGTGCTGCTTTGGTGTGAGATTGAGACTGGAATGGGCCAAGGATCTGATCTAAGACTGTAGTAGAGGCTTATCTATAGAAAGAGAAAAAGTCCTGTATTTAGTCCTAAAAGCAAGCTTTGTGAAGAGGCACTCCCCATTCTTTTTATGTTTTTTTGAAGTACAAAGCTAACGTGAAGGAGTATTTACATAGACAACAGCTCTCAGCTTTTACCCCAGAGGAAGAGATTTGTTTAGGAAGATTAACCTAAAATGGCTAAACTTAGCAAAATTTTTTTGCTGCAACACCAGCAAGACAAACAAAAACCTTTAAGGCTAGAGACTAATGTTAGAAGAACAAGAGCAAATCTGTGATGTCAAACTCGGTTTAAGGTCAAAACTCTCAGAAGAGTAAGCCCAACATTTAGCCATTAGCTGGGAATGTGGGGCAGGCTGCAAACAGCTGCAGGGGCCACTTCCTGTAGGTTAATGATGCTAAAAGTGTAGAAGTCAAGCATGGCGTCCATTTAGCCGGCTCTGAGGAGAGGACTAAACAACATCTTAGCAGAGAGGCCAAACCTTCCACTTGCACACACACACACACACACACACACACACACACACACAGACTCATCTTTGCAAAAGCGCAGACACTTGAGATAGCAAAAGTAGAAAAAAATAACTGCACATAGCTAAAGACCACTTCATTTGCATTTCCATTTGATGACTGCCAGAGCTGAGCCAAACTTCAATGCTTTGGTGGTACCTGTGGTATGTTGCATTTAAGAATTCCATTTGGACCTATTAAAACTGCTTATCTTTCTACATCAGCTGGAAAAAAAAAAGGATTTCTTGAGCATATATTCTGTTCATTGAAGTGCTTTGGAGGTTTCGACAATCTTCATGTTTCAGAGTTAAGATGGAAGAAGAGTTTAAATGGCTCTTAGAGGAACAGGGCAGTTAGAGGACTAGAGCAATTTAAGCAGTGCCATGTCAGCCTCCTTTAAGAGCAATTCAGTATGTCTTTTACCCTGTAGTACTCTTCTGCCCAATCCTGCCCCTAGGCCTGCTGACCTCTGACCTGGTTGGTTGGCTTGGCTATAGACTCCTCGTTTGTTACTGGTTTTATCCACTGACAAAGCAGGCAGGAAGCTGGCAACTGCCCAACAGCCCCATGGGAGGATGACCATCAGCTTGCTCAGCTTACCACTTATTAGGGGGGGGCGCGGGTGCTGTTGCGAGGGCTGAATCAGAAACGTGCCTGACCTTTTTTGTCTTTCCGACAGTTTTTCTAACTAATGAAACATGAAAAAGCCTGGAAGCAACAAACGTTCCTGTCTCCTGCTAACCCGATCAGAAAAAGCATGTTAGCACATCAGGCAACAGTCCAGGGACCTGACACAAAGTCTGACTCGCATCTGTGTAACATTCCACAAAGCACACTGAAATATTATGATTTCTTACTCTTAATGATACTCTTACACACATACCACCTTTAAAAAAAAATCCATCTTCTTTCATTCAGAATTTACATCACCCTGCGCTCTAATGTAGGTAATTAACATATTTCAGTCTTAAATCTAGTACATTTAGCTAAAAAAATGGCAACCTACTTTTTTTCTTTCCCTCCCCAACAACATCTTATACTGAGGCATCAAAGGGGAACAAGAGTAATCCAAACATAGCCGCTACCCACAAAGCTCACGCACTGTTTTAGAAGGGAGGATAAAGGGAGATTTGGAGATCCACAAAGGGCTTTTTGGGTTGACCCAATCTGCAAATAGGAGACCATCAGCTCAAGCTCTGTGCTTTCTCCACAGCCTAAAAGTGCAGGTCTTCTGGACTATAGCAGGTTAGGAATACCACGGAAGACTATTAACCTCTAGGGCTAAAATGCACTCTGATGACTCCCTGGCTCTGAAACTGTTGACAAGCATCTGTGTTCTTTTCAACAACTTATTGAGCTACCCCCACCACCAGCACTGCCCCCTTCCCTCGTCAGGAATGTAACACAACCTCTAACTCGTAACCTAAGGCCCTCCACTACTGCATTACTCTGATGTGAGGTGTAAGACAGCTGTTGTTGAATTTTTTAATGCACTTACATTTCACACTCTGTCACCCAGTCTCTGCCCCCCACTAATGTGTCATGATGCAATTATACAATCAAGCAAGGAAAGGTACAGCAGACTTTGATCAGTGGTAATCAGTTTATACTATTATAATAGAGTAATGCTTACACGATTGAAAGTGCAGCTCTATTGTAAAGTCATGAAGCCTTGCTTTCTTTTGGAAAAATAAAAAACACCCACGTCATTATCCAATGCCAAAGGAGTGAGGCAGGCAAAACTTTTTCCCATCAGGTTTACAATAACACACTTCAAATCTACCTTCATATTTTAGACTGTCTCAATGGCCTGGACTGGGAGGCCCATTCAAACTGTTGATTGACATTAATGTCTCAGGAAGTCATTTTTTGTGAGTGAACCCCGCTGCCTTACACCAGGGCCACTATGGAAGGGAGCTTTATGTCTTTCTGACCAGTCTGGGACCTGGTGTGGAGGTGGTTAATGTGGATGTAGAAAAAAAGAGGACAATGGGCCCAGTCACCCCTTGGGCAAACCAACAAGGGCGCCTGTGCCAAGAAGGCCAGGATGGAGTGTATTTGGCTGTTGTGTGTTAAAGACATACGGCAGACATTTTGAAGGCGGCTTTGCAGATCACCTTAATTCTGGGAGCTTGAGATGATTCTCCACAATTCCATTACTGTCAGTGGTTACCGCATCTATTATGGCAATTACAAGCCGTTTTCAACACTAGGAATGCTATGAGTAAGAATTGTTAACATCTGCAAAGCTTGTTCCATGTGTCAGAGGTTGTCTTTGCTTAAAAACTTTTTCCACTCGCAGCACGTTTCTTCAATGTCTCTCCCTACATTTATTTACGTAATTCCACTCAAACTGTGCCTTAAAGAGATCCCTCTCGGTTTGAGTCCAAATAACTTAAAATGATGCGTGAAGACTTGCCTTCTTTTTTCTACATAGGCTTCATTACTTTTTAATATCTGTGCAGGAAGAGGGAAAATGGGTTGGAGATAATCAATGGTATAGAAGCAGGAGGCCATTAATCTCCCAATGGATTCCATTCTAATACACACACGTGCATGGGCAAACATGGGCACTGTTGAATGCACATGTCTGCCTGGATGGGTGACTTAATGAAACAGCAAACTCTTGCCTTCTCTTAGGAGTTTCCTCTCAGTGAAAAATGAGTCATCCAGCATTTTCAGTACATCACTGGGGCAAAACAAGCGATGGAAACAACACATTGAATTCAGGGGAGACTCAAATATGCCCCATGCGAGCGAGCAGCACAATGTGAGCAGCGGGCCGGAAACAGTGGGAGAACTGGAGCAAGTCCCCATGGAGATTTTATCAAGGATCCCTAATGTGAACAAGAGTTCAGCTGATCTGGGAGTAGGACACAAAGACAGGGCAGGGAAGGAAAGGTGACCTGCAGTAATGAAGCAAGGCTGAAGGACAGATAGATAGCCAGGGAAAGGCAGAGACAGGGATATGGGGGAGGGCGTAGAAAGCAGGGAAGTGTAAAATGGGGGAGAGATAGAGTTAGAGAGGGAAAGAGGATATTGAGAGACAGGAAATGAGAACGATAGAGAAACAGACATTGAAAAAGGGCAAAAAAAAAATTCAAAGCTGACCACCTGGGTCTGTTGTAAAAATGGTGAGGTGTGTTTTAACATAAAGATTTGTACATAATGGCCTTTACCCAGGGTGTACTGAAACTGGAGCTAGCTGCTGATTCTCTGAGACATTACCGCAGGACTGGGCAACTCCGGTCCTCGAGGGCCACTGTCCTGCAGAGTTTAGCTCCAACCCTAATTAAACCCACTTAAACTAGTTAAGTAATGTCTTCAAGCTGACTTGAAAGCTAAAGACAGGTGTGTTTGATTAGGTGTTGGAGCTAAACTCTGCAGGACAGTGGCCCACGAGGACCGGAGTTGCCCACCCCGGCATTACAGCATATCAATGTGTTAAACAAGCAACTGAAGACAGGATTAGCCACTGCGACCCATCCACAAATATTGCAAATTTAATACACAATAAAAATTTAAGGACATAAGCCCTTCAGGCACACCGAAGGTGAAAAAACTGAGACAAATGTCTGGGAGATGGATGAAACCAAACAGTGGGAGACATTTTGGAGAGATATGAAGAAGCTGGTGGGCGACTTGGCAACCACCAACACAAGGACAACAAGCAGATGATTGTGGGAATAAGCAGGGTGAAGTTTGTTATGTTTTTCATGTCGGGAGTCTAGCTAGGGGGGGGCGACAGACACAATGCAGCATGCCTAAGAGGATTGCAAGCAGGGATAGAACACGCTGTAGCCCTGAGGTGGCAGAGATTTTGTGCCTATGTGGAAATCACTGCTGTCACTACGTGTATGATTCACCCCTGCCAGAGCGCTCTGCTGTGACGAATGAGCCGCACTTCATTTGTTGGTGATTATGCGGGTTGCTGGCCCTCTAAACCCCTTTGAACTTGTAATTGCTGCTGGTTTTAAATAATGAACATTAAGGAGGGTTCGTAAAAGTGTGGATAATTATAGGTTTTCCCCCTTTTTTGTGCTTCTTGGAAGAAGAGGAGGAAGAGGAGGAGCGGCAAGGAGGTGGATCTGGTTGCAGAAGTGTGCCACATCGTGTCAGTCCTTTTTATCTAAATCTGTAGCAGTTAGGTTTTTGAGCTTTATAACAAGCTTTTTTGTGTGTGTGTGGACCGTGGATGCCCTGGGGATACAGGGACTAGCACACAATTCTAAATATTTACACAAGATGTACATCTGGAGCCATACTTGCCTTAGTTAGATTTGTATGGACTTTTTTTGGTGCCATGTTTCTTGTACCCCTCATGTGATTACTTTTGATAATGACCAGTCTGTGATATGTGCCTCTCTGAATGCTCGCACAAATTTCACCTACCCGGAAGCTCTGGTTTACACTTCCTAAACGCAGTACTACTGAGGACCAGGGCCAAAAAATCACCGGGTTCCTCACATAAAGTAATGGCAAGTGATGCACGGGGTGCAAACAAATATTGAGCAACAGCTTAAAACATTGTGGGCTAGAAAACACTACAGAGTCAAATGTTATATGGTGTCAAATCATTTTAGCTTGGCTAATTAACTCTCCGGATTCAAATGAAAGCCCACTTTTCATTCACTTGAAATGAAAATGAAATATAATTTTCATGTTTTATACGTTCCCAGCTGTGCAATTGCACCACCTATCCAACACTGTGAATTCACATTCATAACCCTAATCCCACGGCAAGCCAAACAGACATACTGAGACTGTTTTTGATTACAAATCCACTCCCCTTTCATCTCCCCTTCCCTTCGTTTTCTGCTTTCTGCTACATCCATGTTTGTGCTGTTTCTTTTCCCCATGCATTTCCCTTATCCTGGTGTGAGCGGAATATCAAAGGGGCTATACAGAGGCCTGCAGCACATAAAGCCATCTCTTAGGACCATTCTCAGATCCAGAGCCACCATGCTGATTAATGCCACAGCCTGCCCGTGACCTACCAGGGCCCAGCCCTGCTAACACCTCTGGCACTGGCTGATGTAAGAGAGAGGAAGACGGCTTTAAGCTTTACCACCTTGTCCGTTTAGCCATGAGTGGGAAATTCACATTGAAAATATGTAAAGATGGCATGGTAAAGAACACACATCTGGCCCCCGAAGTATCCAGTCAGCTTTAGCTTTTCCACACGCGTGTTTGTCTCGTTTTGCCCCCACGGCCCATTACATCATTGTAGTGTTTGTAGAAAAAGAGGACCAGGTCTTTTTCATAGTGTGCACACCAGTGTTATTGCTGTGAATGATTTACTGAGGGTTGGACATTTGGGGCCTAAATCGTGGGCTGTAGGAGGAGTCTCTGAAGAGGTCTGGAGTTTATAAATCTGACTGCAATGCTCTGCATGCTCTCTGCTCCGTTTGGCTTCTCTTCAGGTCAGAAGAGGTGCAGTCACCTCTGAATGCCAAATCGGCCATCTATGCAGCCCCTGTGGTACGCTTCACTAACCAAGCATGGTAGAAAAAAAAAAAAAAAAAAAACCCTAGTGCTGCCGCATTCTAATATTCAGCACTGGGATCGCTCATCTGGGAGTTAGGCATTGAGAGTGCCATCGATTAAATACATAGGGTTGTTCTCTGCTTAGCTACTGGGTTGGAATGTGATGTGAGAAACCTCAATCATCGGCGCGCACACTGTGAACAGCTTCTATCCTTCAATAAAACCTCTCATTTTTACTCATTCATTAAATAACAACCAGAAATTACTGAGAACAAAAGAACCACCAGATGCAAATTACACATGCAATTACATTGAGGTATAAGCTGCTCTCTTACAGTCTGGGTTTATATATAAGGAAAAACAACAAATTCCACAAAGCTCAATAAGTCTTTGGCCGGAGGAATTAGTCTTTTTGTTTTTCTAAGCACACATTACATCCCTAGCATGCTAGAGTCCCACAAAGGAATCAACCCTTTAAAGACAGACTATGACAGCAGGATTAGAAAAGCAAAGTCAACAGATTTGATCTTTCAGTGAAAAACAATTCCAGATTCCTCGGCTTTAATATTGTTATAGCACTTGGAGCTGCTGGAGGCTTACGATAGGTGTACTGTAAACACGGCTTTGTCAGTCACTGGGACAGAGCCAGGATTTAACATTAAAGGCCAGTGACGTGAACTGCAGACACTTGTGTGGTTTGTCTTGTAATTATAGATTCAACATAAAGCTTAGAAACATGATATGAATTTTTTTTATACTTTCAGGGTTTATTTTTTTTTACTTGTAATGAAAGCTTTAACTCCTCTCTTGTTTACAGTCAATTTTGCAGACATCACGTGTCTAAATAATAAATGTCTTCCAGAACACGGAAAAAAAACATTTTGATTGTCAATAAGTAGAGAAAAAAAAAATAAAAGTGTGTTTAGCAGTGAGCCTAGTCCTGCCCCCCACCCCCAATCTCAGAAAACAGATGGCTGACAAGGATGACTTGCATCATCGTTATGGGTTTATCGAGCAGTTCACAGTAGAACACACTTTCTGACAAAAGCACAGGCCAGACCTTCCCCTTTGGTAATTACTCCGATTCAGCAACTTTAAAAAACACAGCTATTCTGAAACCCATGCTGACAATTAGTTTTGCTACACAAAAGCTTCTCATAAGCAACTCATAAACACATACATAATTAGGTTTCCTGGTCCAATGCCGCAAACATAAACAGGCAGAAAGATGTGTACGCAGACATACACATGGCTTTGGTGCTGAAGTGAACTGTTGCCTGGGTTGCCACGGGTGACTGGCAAGCTGACTTCTGAGTTTGGAAGCAAACGAGCACATGACAGATTAGTGTGTGGGCCTCCTTGAGCCCTGCTCCCCTCTGACCCCATGGCACCCCAACAGCCACCTCACCCCACCTCTAGCTGAACACAAAACAAGCACTAACCGGGCACTAAATGAAATCGTGTGTTATGAATAGCCAAAGTATTAGCCTGCACAGCACGGCTGCATTGACATGCTGAAACAAAAGTGATGAAGAAAAAAATGTTGAATAAGCTCATTTTAACACAAGGAGGAGTAGAACATCCATGTGCGTATGTGTGTATCTGCACATGTGCTTTACAAATGTTAGCAGATGTGCTCCAGCAGCTTGACAGCAAAAAGAAAGAAATATGCATTTAAATTAAAAATAGTAGTGTATTATGTAGTGTAGAATGCAGAGGAGAAACATGCTACAGTCATCTGAGACTAGCAGCCTACACAGACATGGGCATACATGTACATGGTATTGGCTTAACCTGTTTATTTGTTTATCAGTTCGTTTTACAAAGGCTTTCAAAATCATGTCTCTAAGGGAGTGACCTGGAGGTGACACTGAGTTACTATGGCAATTACAGTTCCGTAGGGGGCAGTGAACGCTGTAGCCCTACGTGTCCCGGACCAGGTGATTGTGAGATTAAAGTCCCCACTAATGTTTTGTTACAAATACAAATACAAGCAGACAACCCAATCAAAAGTTGGAGTTTGTAAAAAGCTGTTTAAATCATTTCTATCTAACAAACTAATGTTAAAGCAATCAATTATTCCCACTCAAATCGCCTTCGACTGCATAGATGATCAGCAGCTGCTTTGAACCCTTACACCATAAGATGAAAGTTATAGGTTGAAAACGAACCTTATAACATAAGCCCATATAAAGACGTGCTAATGTGCTATTAGGTTCTCCTGCAGACCTCCAAAATGGTCATGGGATATATCACTGCTTTTTCAATGACCCCAGGGGAGCAATACACCTGGCTTTGCAGCTTAGCTGCACTTCCCAATCAGGCCGGTCAGGAGGCAGAATGGCACAAAACCTGAGAGGCTTGATCTCTAAGAGAGACTGCGAAAGAGAGCATGCTACCATTCCCCCATCTGACCAACTTTAGACCCTTGTAGAAATCCACTCAGCCTTGTTCCTAGCTTGCTCAAAGGGGCCTATTTATATTCATTGGCGTTTGAAGGTTTATGTTAGTGAAAAGACAGTCCAGGCCTCGAGTGGTATCTTTGTATCAGAGTGCTTCCTGTTTTTATTGCAAAGCCGACCCTTGTCTTTGCAGGGGCGCGATGCCTGCTCTAGAGAAGGGAGGACAGGGGCACCGACAGACTGAGAGAATTCAGAGTAGTTTGTCTTTTAAAAATGTGCATTCACACGTTTGGTCAAATGTAACAGACAATCCTTATTGCATATCCTTTTTTTTTTTTTTTTTCTCCAAGTCTTCCTGACTCTGACTCTTCCAGCATGTAAAGGCTAGCAGACAAATCTAGCCAGTTGAGATGTTTACGTTTCTGATAATCTAAGCTTTCTGCACTGTGAGTAAGCTTATAGCAACACTCTGGGATTTCCCCTTTCCTAATAGCACTGGAAAACATCCAGAAAAAGCTGGGAGGAAAGGCTGACAGCCCCTGAGTGTGCAAGGCCAGTTTATACCATCTGATCTCTGCTCTAGTGTGCTGGAAGACGCTGGATTGTGCGCTACTGCACACTGTTTAAGAGCGCCTTAAACTAAACACAAGCACATTTCAGGCCCAAATTCTTCATAGCGGATGGTGTGGGACCAGGCATCGTTCCCATCCTTTAGGAAGCTGTTGGTGGGTGCCAATTGAAGCGGCCCTTTTAAGCAGAGACAATTGTAATGACGAAAAGCTCAGTGAGATTTCTCCCATGAAAATGTGGGGTCAAAGTGTGCAGGGGAGGCAGGAGAGGGGAGGGCCATCGATTTTGTTATACTGAATCCAAAAGCCAACAATTGTTACTGTTGGCCTGTGTTGTTTTACCGCGCACGGGCAGGGGGGCTCTCCTTTTGAGCTTTTCAGAAAAGGTGACAATGGCTGGATGTTGAGAACATATGTAGAGAGACCCCTGGAGCTCATGGAAGAGTAGTTCCATGCTGGCCTGAGCATTTGAGAAAATACAACCCTACTCCTTTCATTCTGCCCTCTCTAATGAATGCCTGAATGCCAGAATGCCCCCAATAGGCCATTCAGGGGCCAAAGTCCCGAAGAATTCTCTCTAGCACAAATGCATCCTAAAATAGGAAATACATTTGCTTAACAAATTAAAGTACAACATAAAAGAGGTGGATGTGCTAGTGTATGGTACGTGTGTGTGTGTGTGTGTGTGTGTGTGTGTGTGTGTGTGTGTGTGTGTGTGTGTGTTTGTGTGAGACCAAGTAAGAAATTGTAAAGAGGCTGAATTGAGTAGAAAAAGACAATTCAATTAGGCTGTTTTTCACAAGAAAAACTTTAAGGTAGGTTAAAAGGAAGGGATTATTGCTAGTACAACTTCAACCAAGGTTTTTTTTTTTCTTGTTTTTTTTTTACAAAGAGGTCCAAAACAGATGGGATAATACATGTAGAAAGCAAGAGGGCTACCAAAAGAAGAGGAAAATTGGGTCTGATAAGCTGTACTTCCATGAATTAAAAAAATACTCAGAGGCTTAATCTATCGGGCTTTATTCTCTCTCTCCCTTTCTTCTTTTTGTCTCTCTCTCTCTCTCTCTCTCTCTCTTTCTCCCCCTCTTCTTATTCACTATTTTAAAACAATTCTAAAGAAAATTGGTGGAAAGGGCTGTATAGCTCTCTGTGAATCAGGCTTCATTTTGCAGTGCAATCGTAAGAGCTAAGAGAAGCCCACAATAGGCATTCCTTGAGTCGCCAGGAAAAACGCCTAATGATCCCTCAATAAAGCAAGAAATTTCTGCATGGTGTGAGCCAAGCAAATTAACCAGGAGGTGTGTGTGTGTGTGTGTGTGTGTGTGTGTGTGTGTGTGTGTGTGTGTGTGTGTGT
>JAOUQX010000002.1:12558875-12569534 GCA_028566295.1 Liobagrus marginatus
AGATCTCATTGTGAGCCAGGGGCACCAACAAACACACAACACAGCCTCCATCTTGATTTTTAATGAAGCTGGAATGCTTTCTGTGTTTTCCTCTACTTTTCTGCCCTTTTATATTTTGTGGCACCGACGCTGGAAGATTGCTGCGAATCGGGGCATATGCACTCTATATCCAGAAACAGGCTGAGTCAACAGGTCTTGTTCATGCTGGGAGTTGTGCCCTCATCAGGAATAACTACTTATAAGAAACTTTGACCCTATAGAGAGAGGCCTTAGGCCAGGAGAGGCCTGTGATGCACTTAATAGCCCAAGTGCAATCATGCACCCACACAGTACTTCAACAATCCATGCTCTCGCCGTGTCATCAGGGATGCTCAATTGCTGGAGGAATCTGCAAAGTGTGCTTCTATTTAAGATTATTTATTTATATCTCATAACTAGAGTAGAAACCGCTAACCGGTGCTTTTTGCTGTTAAAAATGTTGAAGGGAAGTGGGAGCTCAGTGGTTAAGGTGTTGGACTGCTGATGAAGATTCCCAGCAACCGCCAAGCAAGCTACCACTGGTGGGCCCTTGAGCAAGGCTCTTAACCCTCAACTGCTCAGTGTGATCATAAACGTAAGTCGTTCTGGATGGAAGGGCGTCTGCCAAATGCTGTAAATGTAAATGTAAGATAGGAACTATAGCAAAGAGAAGATCTGAGCTAACAGAAAACAAATGGGCAACTTTTTTGGAAATGTCCATAAAGTCCACTAGGTTAATGGCAATTAGTCTGAATAGGGAAAGCAGGTAGTACGCGAGTTAGCAGAGGTGCTTGTTTGCCCTGAGGTAAGGCTTTTTAGTTTTATAATTTGGAAAAAATGCGCAATTTCTATTTTTTTTTAGCTAAATATCTCCATAGAAATGCATATGTGTGAATCATACAGTGCTGGAAAATAGGTTGCTCTGATGCAAAGATGCATTCTGAAATCATTCAAGCGTTTGATAAAGAAATTGTTTAATAAGGAACTTGGCTGGCATATTATTTTTAGTAATATTAGTAGTAATAGTATAAGTATTAGTAGCATTAATATATTAGTAATATTTGTAGTAATAGTATTAGTATTATTAATATGTTAGTAATATTTGTAGTATTAGTATTATTAATATATTAGTAATATTTGTAGTAATAGTATTAGTATAAGTAGTATTAATATATTAGTGATATTAGTAATATTTGTAGGTGTCTTGGAGAAATTGTACAGTTCTTCTTGATACCTTGCTGATGAGACAAGCAGTCAGTTGATTCTGTGACATAGTTCTATTCTTTAATATTTTTTATTTAAACAAAAATGTACCGGACAAAGACAAATTTCTATTTTTTTTATTTTTTATTGGGGTGTGTAGGATTGATGCACAGTACTGCATGTACTGTACAGTACAGTACTCTAACCTGAAATACACAGTACACTCTTCATTAAGACTGATGGAAATAGTCAGTGTGTCACAGAAACACGTCTATCTATTTCGTCACCCATTCCGAAGAGGCCAAACCATTTTATGGTTTTAAAGAAGAATTGTTTTGATGAACATCTTCTAGTTTTCTTTTTCCAGCCGGCTATTTCTCTTCACTTTCTTTCTGCTAGCCCACACTTGGCCTGTTTTCAGCGGAGTGTGGAAACTCTTTACTGATAAACAGCTCGGGCCGCTGGGAAGAAGTTGGAGCCGTTTTAGTGCAGTGAAGCTGCGTCCAGCCAGGCCCGGGCAGGAGCTGGGAGTCAGTGAGTGCTTCAAGCGTTAACGTAATTGCAAGAATGTGAAAAATGAGGCGGCAGGGATCCTGAGCAGAGCGAAAGGTCATAGCGAGCCTCACACAAAACAACTGGCTGCAGGGACAGCCTCATTAGAGCAGTAAATCAGCTGCCTCCCCCTTCTCTCTCTCTCTCTCTCTCTTTTTTTTTTCTATCATTCAGAGGAAAAGAAGGTGTGCTTTCATGCTGAAGTGCCTTTGGGCTCGACTAGGTCCAGTCCGGCCTGAGCACTTTACACCGTATAGCGCAGCCATCTTGGACTGTATCGATCAGCCATTACTGGATCTGGTGCACAGGAGTCGATAAGTGCTCTGTGGATTACAGGTCACTTGTACTTATGTGTGTAAGATAATCAATAGGCAGTGCATTTCTCCACTCCTTTGCTTTCTCGGGCCTACCCTGCCCTGCCTGGGAAAATAAATAAATAAATAAATAAATAAGGAGACCAATATTTGCTCGTACACCGCATTACATTACCGAATGCTATTTGCATTCCGATATATTCACCTCTAAGTCATGTGTACAGCAATTAATCACTAATGTATATGATCGTGCAAGGCACTATTATTTAGACTCATCTGATTAAATGCTGATCGTATGAGTGTGAGATCAGGTCTGCCTCTGGGAAGGTTGGGTATACATGTAATAGCTGAATCACTGATGCTCAAGCTTGTTAAGCAGTGATAACACTGCTCTCGACAGCAGTGAACCACAAAGAGCTGTAGTGAATGTGGCACTGTGGTTTGAGGTAAGGCTTAAAACAGCCACCGCTCTGGACACTGTGCTTCGCCGTTGAGAGCTTCATCGCAACTCGTGGCTGAGATTAGATGTGAAATCTGTGTCAGGCCGGCATAAACAATCCGTACGTGTGTGTGTGTGTGTGTGTGTGTATGATGAAATTCTGTGCAAACGACACACACTTTGCTGGCGAACACAGAGCAGGTGAGAAGAAGCGTTCATTCATTTATTTCTCCCCTAACAACAAACTTCTACAAAGAAGTTGTGAGGGCAAACAGATGTTCGAGGAACTAAAATACATTTACGGATGAAGAACACAAGAAGAGAGAACTGTTTATATCCAGTTAGTGCTGACGTTTAGGTTGAGTGCAGTGTGTAAGACAGGGGGGAAAAGGGTAGCCGTAAAGTCATCTGAATGCTTGCTCTGACTTCGGGCAGGCCAGTGCTTAATGAAAACACAAGCCTGTCTGTTATTGCTCCTGAGCAGAGTAGAGTTAATATGTTTTACACGTTACTAAGCGCTGGCAGAAAAATGCAATTAATCATAAGGGTTACACTGTGCCTCAGACGAGTTACAGGTTCAAGCGTCTAGCGTGCTCGGCTCCGTGTGCTGCTGTTGTACGGGTGAGTGGGTGTAAATGCTGAGCATTAAAATTTATTTTCTAGTTAAGGCCATAATGATGAGTATAAATAATTAAAGGAGTGACAGTAAATAAAATCCAGAATGAACGTTAACATTTAAAATGCTCAAATTCATGACTACACTGGATTCATTTTCAAGCCTGTTCTGAGTATGTATTAATCAGCTTGATTAATGAATGAGAGACCTTTGCATTTGTGGATTTAGCAGGATGTGCAGGTGATGGCGTGTGTTACATTAGATATTATACAGCATACGCGTATGTGTGTGCTGTATGTGTTTTTCACCGCACTGGATATATCGATCCATGTACTGTATATGCTCACCTTGTTCGCTGCTGTTGTCTCCGCTCTGTGAGGCATGTCCACCGCTGGAGGGCCCTGGCGTGCCTGCTGAGTGTGTGGAGGTGGCGTCATCGTGGTCTCTCCAGGAAGCTGGGTTCTGGGGGCCGACAGAAGGGATCCATCCATCCACGTTCCCCATCCAAACCGCAAAACCAGGAACAGAGCACAGGAATGAATAAAGGAGAGAGAAAGAAAAACAGCATGAACACACTGGAAATGTGAGAGGGACGTGAGCAAGGCTCTGGAGTGCTGTTTGGGTCTCTGGTCAGCCTGTTTTAGCTCTCCGCGCCTCTCGACAAGCACTGAGAGTCGATCACGCCAAATCGCCAACTCCGTGCTCATATTTATTTCTATCCTAGCCTGGCAGGCACTTGCGCCAAACACTCCAAGCCTAACAGCTTAATTAGAGCCTAAGAGTCCATCAGCACTGTATTTAATGTAGCGTCGTATCCTGAGCATGCTCGGAAGAAATGTCTAAACATATGTGGCGGAAGGACGTCTAGATAGTTTAGAGCGAAGCCAATCGAGACTTCCGTGTCAAGTGAGAAATATATAGGGCTACAAAGTCGATGTACGCCGCAAGTTCCGTTTATCTTTATCGCGGTGACTCGTGAAATGAACATATGAGAGAGAGAGGCAGACTCGCTGTAAGAGAGCGAGGCAAAGAGTATTCATGGACAAAGGTGTCCGCATACACACACATTCTATGAGGAGTGAAAGAGCAAGTAAAACGGCAAGTTGGTCATTTCTAAGTGGCCTCTCCTCCTCCTTCCTGGCCGTTCTCATAGCCTGAGTGCTCGGCACCGGGAAACAGGATTTGTACTGTACAGGAAAAGCTTTATCTGTACAAAAACGAAGGCAGACCAGAGGTGGAATTTCCTCTGCCACTCAAACCGGAGAAGGACTTGCTGACGACGTCACCTCACCCGCACACACACAGGTTTGTTTTGCTTTCTTAGTGGGGGCATTCCGTAGGCGTAATGGTTATTATAATGTACAAACTATACATTCTATAATCCCTACCCTTACCCTTAACCTGCACGTCACACACACACACACACACACACCCCTACCCTTACTCTTAACCTGCACATCACACACACACCCCTACCCTACCCTTACTCTTAACCTACACATCACACACACACACACACACATACACACACACCCCTACCCTACCCTTACTCTTAACCTGCACATCACACACACACACACACCCCTACCCTACCCTTACTCTTAACCTACACATTACACACACACACACACACACCCCTGCCCTACCCCTACTCCTCACCTACACATCACACACAGCATTCTGCATTTTGACATTTTTAATAAAACATTGTTTAGTATGTTTTTAAACCTATTTTACTTATTGGGACTCATGAAATGTCCTCATAGAACATGCTTTTGTCGTAATACCAGTGTATTACCAATGACATTATAAACATTTGTGTCCTCATAAATCACGAAAACAACACACACACACACACAATAAGCACACATTCATTTGCAGCTAACCTATCACCTGCACTGCACAAACTGAACAGTCAGAGAACTAGAACTGGAAGTTTCTGTGCGCCACAGAGCAGTCCCCTTGAAAACAACCCAAGCCAAACAAACTCAGGGCTGCATCAAGGCTTCCCGCAAACCTCAGCCCACTCCTCTGCTCTCATTTATCCCATGTGTCACTCGTTTTCATGCAGACCCAGCCACACAGATACAGATACACACACGTCAATAATAAAAACATTTCTGTAACGTTTTGCCGATGCAGCGCTGCCCTGTGGTGTAAGCTCATTACAGGCGGAGCTCAACTCTTAATCTGAGTCTGATCAAAGCGGGTGTCTGGCTGCTGGCACAAATATTAAGCACATACAGAGAGAAATGCTACGGTGCTACAGCACTATAGATCAGCCTGTGCATCTAAGGAATGACTACATGCCAGGAGTACAACTACTGCTGTTCACCAGGAAGCGGTTAGACTTCCTAGGAAAAGAATTTATTTGTAGTCAAAGACAAAAAAAAAACAAAAAACGAATCTAATTATTTTATTTAGTTGATGTATCAGTTAAAAGAAACTGTTCTAAACACATAGCCTTTATCCTATGTCGTGTCGGACAAGTTACGCTAGAAATGTAATTCAATTACTACTGACTGATTACTGCTTTTAAAAGTGATCAAATGACTATTTTGATTACTTTATGTCAAAAGTAATTATTTACATTACTAGTCCCTTCCTGATGTAACTCAGCAATAATGTATAGTTTACCTGGGCATGGAACTATAGTCTAATTACTATTATTAAATTTATCATTCGCTAAATTACCTCGTTCCTAAAAAAAAAGTCATCAAAATACAGTAACGCGTTACTAAGTAGCACGTTACTGCCTAACACTGATCCTGAGTCACCCATTCAGTCATTCTCAGCAACATCAGAGCAGTGAAAGTGTCATTAATGCTCGTAACATTTCCATCACGACTCGACGGAACACGAAATACCATAAAAAGGAAAGAAAGGAGAGATATTAAAGGCTGCAAGCAACAAAAAAAATCACTATGCATAATGTAGTTCAGCTGAGCCAGACTTATGTACTTAGATTGAGCCTTGTTGATTTAAGGAAAGAAAATGACTGGGTTCCACTTGCTGGTGGTGAAACACCCAGTGTCGGCAAGACAGGCCTTAAAAATACACTCCACACCATACAACTACAGAAACTAATGCATTAAATATGTTTAAACAAGTAAAACGGCAATATTCTGAATGCTTTACTACATATACTTTGCTAAATTGTGCAACATGATGCTTTGATGATTACGAGCGAAATAGAGTGAAGAATCTTGGCCCTGTTATAAGTCACCGAATGAAATAAGACAACAATCAACATGGCTGTGCCGTCGAAGCGGCAAACGGCCTTCAATACACAGACAGCATATGGTCTCAACAGCCAAACAAACAAGACAGAAACATTTTCACCATGCGTGTCCTCAAAAACGACCAACATCACAACAGTCATAGCAGACAGTGTTAACTTTCTTTATTCTGCTCTGGAACTAAAGCAACAGTCTTTTCCCCCTAGTATAAATAATGCAGTGGCCTCTCTCTTTCTCGCGCTCTCTCGCTCTGTCTGTACCACAGTCATAGGATTGCTCGACAGATACAGGCCTTGCAACACAACAAAACAGTTGTCAGGACTCCCCAGAGTCCATTAAAGTTCAAACAAGCTGTAAAAAATAAAATAAAAAAGAAGAGAGCGAGCGCATCACCCAAAAAGCCCTCGTCAATCTAACTACAGAAATCCCCCCACCCTCCATCTATCGGAAAAAATCTGCTCATGTGACTATTCCCTGTAGTTTGGGATAATTAGGAGTCAAACGTGGTTCACTCCATGCTTTTCCCTAATTGTATTAAAGAGCACTGTTACCAGGAGGAGAAGTGCAGCAGCCAGCAAACACAGAGCTGCAGCACAATAGGAGGAGATGGAAAATAAGATACAAGGATGGCCCGTCTCTGGGGGCAGCCTTTGCTATTTGCCAGGGTTACCGTCTCATGGCTGATAATGCAACTTGTAATTAATATAAAAGCAGGACACAATATGGGGGAAAGCTTGTAGAGGCACAGGCCACAGGAGGATGTCGGCTACTGTCACTATCGCTGTTTCTTTCTGACACACACCTGCCCTGCCTATCAACTAACTGTGCAGGCGTTCCCCACCATCCTCTCTCAATATCCCTTAAAGTTTCAAATAAAATTGATTTAACTCTGCCACTAGATTGCGTGCCGATTCTTGGGAAACCTGATGTACTTACAGAAGAATGCATGTAGGGACAGGACAGGCCGAGAACGGTGAATGCTCTGTAAAAGGACGCATACTATTGCTGAAAGGAATCGCAAGCATGCTGACACACATGAAATATATCACCCCATAAATCATCAAGTCCTGACGTTTCCAAATGCATCTTATGCTCAAAACCTCTAGCATATGTTTGTAGAATTTAACACATAATTACACAGGTGCTTTAAAAGATGTTAAAGAACTGTTTCACTGCGACTACGGTGTATTTACGAGACCATCAATTATCTGCAAGGTATAAAATAAAGTATCAACTGAACATCAAATAATTGACAGGTAATGGTTCATTAGTGACTATCTGCACGGGTTAATTTTTTTTTTCGAGGTACGTTATTGGCAAACGATCCTGTAGGATTAGTGATTTGAAGCTAAACAGGCAATAGCAATTTTAGATAGCACAAAAATAAGCAAGAACTTTAACACATTTGACTAAGTATTTTGCAATATTACCGTAATAATTAATTAAACTACGCAAAGCTCTTTGAAAAGCAAGCTATCTGGATTACAAAGCAACAAGTTATACGCAGCCATCGTTTCTCATAGGGGCTCATGGGGAGGCCTGGGCTCTCTAACACTAATCAAATAGGATATGTAGAGCCAGACATCATCTCATCACAAAAGCAATTGTGCGGGGTGGTGAATGCTATAGTGCAACACGTTACTTGAAAGGGGAAATGCTATCGGCGTACGTCTGTGCATGCTACTTAATTTAGAAAAGCCAAGAACTAAGTAAATGCATGGTTCACTGACTTTAGAAGGCCTGTAGGCTATATGTATGCAAACACAGTGGCCTGAAGTAGCAGGGCAAGGACCATGTAAATAGCCTCCATAAAAAAAATAGGTATGGCACGTTGACTTGATTTATGAATTGATTGAAATTCACTGTATGAGAGATGAGCTAAAAATTACTGCTCTACGCATAATTCATTCCAGTACACTTGAAGGAAATGCAGATGCTAATGAATGTGAATGCAGTTGTTTTCAGCGCTAACATGCTCTGTGACCATGAAGGGAACTTCAAGCGTGTGTGAATAGCAATCTCTAACTACACACGAGTAATGAAATGATTTCAGGAGCAATGGGAGGGAACCCTGGTATAATAATAATTAAAAAATCGAAGCAGCAGACACAAAGACAAATTAATTAGCACAGATTATACTTAGCAAGCATTAATGCATTTTATCCATATTAATTAGATGTAGCAAAGTACAAAATTAAATTGTGTTAATTAAAACACAAAGTCTAGTGACGAATAGCAGTAGTCTGATTAGTGATGGAGACTGGCTTATCCTCTTTAAAGGGATTCAGTATTCAAGTAGTCTATAGAACTGACTCATTTTCTTCGTTTGAAAAGTTAGGGCCCTAGGAAGGCTGCTTATGGACAGCAACCTGACGCAAGCTAAAGAAATGAACACTGGCCTTATTTGTGCTAACAACACTACAATCCACTAAGCAGGACAATAGTGCAGCACTGGGGTGTAAAAAATAGTGTGCTTATTAGTGACTGTGTCAGGTAGATGGGAGAGCGAGAGAACTGCGACTAATACAATCGGCTGTCTACTTCATGGTGAAGAGCCTCATCATCCCCAGAAACCAGGTTTTGCCAAATGAGATGTAGCCTTGGGCAATATATTAAAAATG
This sequence comes from Liobagrus marginatus, assembly GCA_028566295.1. Taxonomy (NCBI): domain Eukaryota; kingdom Metazoa; phylum Chordata; class Actinopteri; order Siluriformes; family Amblycipitidae; genus Liobagrus; species Liobagrus marginatus. Next base: position 12,567,878 of record JAOUQX010000002.1, read on the forward strand.
CATAGCAAAGCAAAGAAAAATGGACGTGAAAGATTCTACCAAAATAAATTAGCATGTCTAACTATACAATTGCCTGTCCCGCTCCAGTCACAAAAAGTAGAGAATATGAAAGAATAATGGAAGACAGACCCTTTTTAATTAAATATACACACCAAAAAGAAACTAGGTAATTACATTTGCTGGAGTTTTCTGTTTTCATATTTACCAACTGTGTTGTAACATATAAAGTAAAATAAGGAGACCAACAGCATTGTTACTATTTATTTTCTAGAATTTTACTAATGTATACAGTTTAAATATAATAATATAATATTTGTAGCTAAAAAATTGAAGAATATCCTAATCTCAAACGATGTATGCTAGTCAGCGTTAATATTAGCATGCTAACACAAACTGCACATGAAATCACTGCACAAGATACAACAATAACCAAGTCACATACAAGTTAAATAACTCTTTAATGCCAGTATTCTTACTGTATTCGTTAAAAAAATAAAAAAAATAAAAACTTTCAAACACAATGAAAACTTCAGGTTTAATAGCCCTCAATTTAGCAGTTGTAAAATGTCACTCCTGCCAAAGGAAAGAAATAAATCGCTCAGAACTAAAACAGCTAATGAGCTGGTCGGTGTAAATGACCACAGACGGAGCGATCTGTCTTATAAACCTATGTTTCTAATTATCAAAAGTATATCACTAATAAGTAGCCTAGTGCCACAGGCTCTGTGTGTGTGTGTGTGTGTGTGTGTGTGTATGTGTGGGTGAGAGAGAGAGAGAGAGAGAGAGAGAGAGAGAGAGACTATCAGCCATCTGCCGTCGTGAAGCTAAAGCGGCTAGTTTATCTAATCTCCTCAGTATAAACAACAGCATGCCCCATTTCTGCACTTCTTCTTCTTCTTTTTCTTTTCTAAGCAAGTTTTATTCTTCAATTGAATCCTAGAACCGGTCGACCTCAGCATTTCTTAGACTTTTTTTTTACCTTAAACATTTACGAAAAACATGTGCATAGATCAAGAAATGACGCTAGACCGCGACAGATGCAGTGCCTTTACAGCACACCCCAATCTGCTTTAGCGCCTAATAGGCTTGTGCCAGTGCTGCTGATACATACTGTATTAAGCATTCCCTCGATGCGGCAACTTTACTTTGCTTCATTGTACTGAAGGCATAAAACGCATTAACGCGGGTGCATTCAAACACCGCGACCATTTCTCACCGCGTTGCGTTTATTACATCCAAATAAACGCGCTTAAACCACGACATTGATTTCCAAATTCAAAGCTACTACACTTCAGGTGCACATAAATGGAGTCAGGATATAGCGCAGCCTAAAGGCCGTAAACTGGGCGCAAACGTGAGAGGAAACCACAAGGCGATCAATAAAAAACAATTAAACACATTACCATCAAGACCGCTGCCAAACCATGAAGCAGACCAAACATTATGAACCTAGTCGTCGGTGTGACCATGGGAACTAACACAAGAAAACTTCTTTTTTCTTCCCAATGATCTCAAAACACCATTTTTAGCAAGCACGTGCCGATTACTGAGTGCAAAATTATTCTTTTAATATGCAGAGCCTGTTTTCGGTAATTAACTTGCGCGTGAATAGATTAGCAATATACAGCAATGCTACTCATTCATAGTTGAAAATTGT
>JAOUQX010000002.1:12636799-12648300 GCA_028566295.1 Liobagrus marginatus
CACACACACACACACACACACACCCCTACCCTACCCCTACTCCTAAACCTACACATCACACACAACATTCTGCATTTATACACTTTTAATAAAACATTGTTTAATATGATTTTAAAGCTATTTCACTTATGGGGACTCATGAAATGTCCCCATAAAACATGCTTAGGTCTTAATACCAGTGTAATACCCATGTCATTATGCACCATTGTGTCCTCATAAATTCATGAAAACAAGTACGCACACCCACACACACACACACACACACGCACACACACGCACACACACACCCTCTTCCAGACACTAGCGCTTTCTCTGAGCCCCAGGTCAGTGTCTTCTGTCTTCTAGCTGTCATTCCTCTATGTGTGCTTTTATTGAGTTCAGGAATACATTATCCTTTTATGCAATGCAAATTCGGATAAGGGTGTGGACATCACTCCAGCCACCCGCTCCATTGTGCTTTATTCTGTCTTCTAGTGTATCACCATCCCAGGGCGAATTGCAATATTAAAGGGCACTCTTTACAGAGGCCAGTCGCTGGGAAATCTCCTTGAAATGTATGGAGGATTATTTCTGGAAAGTGAATGCGATCAAAATGAGAGGAGTTCTTATTGCGAGGAGCGGGCTAAAAGCTTTATGCGAAGCATGATATCTCTCCGCCTTTCCATTAGCCTGCCACTCTGAATTAATGTGTTATAGACATTTTGCCATGAAGTAATTAAAGGATTACTCTAATACAAATCACATTGACTGTTTGCTGTTGCGCAGCACTGTCTGGCAGGTTCAAAGCCCAGGCTGGGACCAGCATGTGAATTACACACTCTTTGCCCTGTGCCCACAGACACTGACAGAGGAGATATGCCAGAACACACACCACGTACCTGATGGAACACCCATTCCCTCCCTGTCATACTGAACAGATGATAAATTTGCTTTAAAAGAGCCAATGGATTGTAAACCTTCCAGTCAGAGTGACAACAGCGTAGTGTAGCAAACAACTTAATTTGATCAGCTTTATGTAAAACAGCTGTTTCTCATGTGGGCCAGATTAATTGTAAATGTTTACAATGGATTTTCGGATGTGTGTTAAACACGATAATCCAACCGACTACCCAAGGGGAAACTAACAAATTAATAGCCAAGAATGCATCTGCTTAGCACAGACTAGGGTCTGCGTTCAACGTGAGCATAGTGTGTATTTTATGAACACGCATGACAGTGATAGAGACTCAATGTAATGCAGCATCAAATATAAAGCTGCTTTTTCTTTTTTCTTTTTTTTTTCCCCCTTTTTTCAAGATGCCCTCCTGTCCATCGCTTGCACTGAACTATACTATCTATTTGTTTCTTTGTTTTCTTCATTTTCATTTCCCCGACAGGGTCAGTGTCATTAATTGGCTGAAGCTTGCGCCCAAGCAATTTCTTTAACACATGACACACAATTATACCAAGGAAGAGTCAGACAAAGGGAGAGGGCTTTCACACATTCCCCGCACCGCCTTGGATGTTAATGATGAAAGCCGAGGAGCAGCTCAGCACGTCGTAATCAGCTCTGCCTTCAATCAGGAGGACTTAATTAGCTCCTGTTATGAAGGTAAACGCAGCTCAGCAAAGCGTTCAACAAACAATCAACTGGCTCACTCAGCCAATACGCCACTGTACCCAGCAGCACACCAACTATCACGGTGCCGTTTCTCATATCCACCTTTCAGCATGTTCACCTGACACACTGCATAATACAGCGTTTTTTGTCAGGTATAAATATAACATATGGAATGATACAGTACATGAATATAGAAGTATTCTGAGGTTATGAATAATAGATAAGGTTTGGTCTCTTTTTTGCTCGGTGTAATTTCTTTAATCTATCTCATAAATGGTAGGATCCATCGGTGTTCCTTTACTTCATTTCTTGAATACCTGGCTATTGCTCATTGAACTGAGCTATTGCTTAATAAAGGTATCTAGTAGTTCGTTCTTTATTTGCTCTCGAAGGGAACAGTAGGGCTTAAAGTTTTACATTTACATGCATAAAATAACGGTAAACCCCATCCTACTGGCCATAGTTGTCATTTTAGGTGTAGAACTTTATCATATGTCTATTGGAAGTTGCACAAGGCACCGAATAACGGTGGTATCGTACATGACAATACATAAAAGTAAAAGTGAGGAGGAAGTAAGAAGCCAAAATGCATCACTGTGGGCTTTTGTCAAATGGAACCTGTGAAAAACTAGAGTGAGGTCGCTCGCGTATTAAAGCAGGAAAATGAGCAGTCAGCAGAAGCCCTGTGGAGCAGCACGAGCCTGGCCTGAATGTGCAGAATGAATGTGGTGAGCTTCTGATTTATTGCGTCCAATCGCAGCAGCAGCAGCGGCGGCGGCACACTGGCCCGCTGAGCCCTGACAGAGCCAGCCTTTATGTAAAACAAACCCTGGCTTTTTAATCTACTACATTGCTCCTACACTATCTACAAGATTTCCCCCAAGTACACCGAATGACAAGGGTTGCACTTAATTGAGGGCAGTTTGAATATGATAAGATGGGCCGAGGTAGGTTATTACAGAGTAAAGACTGTCTGTTGATGCCATGCAGGGGATGATGAAGACTCAGTGCTCGTTTTGAGTGAACCCTGAAACGGGATGAGTTGATGGAATAGGGCAGTGACCGTTAATGCGATCCGTTATGGATGTAATAGAACATTGAATGCATGCAGGTGTGTTTGCTAGCTCATGAGATATGCATGCAATTTCTTCTCAAAAACTACAGCTGACAGTAACTGGACAGATTGCTAGACCTTGTGAAGAGATTTGGTTTCTGACATAATGGACATTATTAATCTGTTTTTATATTTTGTATCGATGAGATGTAAATAATGCTCGACCTACTAGTGAGTGTTATACTAAACATGGCTTATCTAAAACATTTTAACCCTTCTCTCATCATTGTCATCTTTTTGTGTGTCCTTGCAAAGCTCGACACTGCCTGGTAGATTGACAGGTGGTCAAGATGAAAATATTCGGTCAACAAGCTTTGCGCCATCCATTATTGTAGTGTGAACATTGTGTCCACAGACTGGTAAACACATCTCCATTAATCTAAAAAAGCTCTCTTCACATCAAGAACCTCGCACAAAACTAAAAGCAAACAATATCATGGAGAATAGCAAAAAAAACAAAAACAACAAAAAAAAAGGTCTAATGTTCAAGTGGAAAGGTAAATAATGCTGCAAGCTATCTAGGCCCACATAAGCAGTCAAACTGATGTCTTTTAAGATAAAGTGTGAGACCTGTTTTTTTCCCAAAACCTCCAAAGATCAGGGCTGCTGATGTGATTTTCTTCCTCTTAATGTCACTGCGGGTTTGTTCTGAAAAGAAGAATGGACACAGTAGGACTTTATTTTGTCACATATACATTACAGCACAGTGAAATTTTTCTCTTCACATATCCTAACTTAGGAGGCTGGGTCCGGAGTGCAGAGTCAGCCATGATGTGCATACCTCTGGAGCAGGACATAGCTTTAGGGCCTTGCTCAAGGGCCCAAGCTGCCCATTGGCAGCTTTGCAGTGGTGGGGATTGAACCAAGAGCGTTCTGCTCATCAACTTTGCACCGTAACCATTTGAGCCAGACTTAATGCTAATGAACACAACTAGAACTCAATTAGATGTATTTGCGTCTTACGTGATGTAGTGGCTCAATGGTAAGGCCAATGTAAGGTCAGTGATCAGAGGGTTGGGGGTTCAAGCCTCAGATGAGGCAAGCTACATCATCGGGTCCTTGAGCAAGGCCCTTAACTTCAGTTCATTTTGAAGTAATAAATAGCACAGCCCTACTGTTATACAAAATGAATCCAAATTAAACTATTGTAATATAATCTAATGCAAAGCAGGGACTCATTAACGGTGTCGGTAAAAAAATAATAAGCTATAAAGACATTAAGGGAAAAAGCTCATGTCAGAAAAAATCACTATAGCTAAGGTTAAGCATTTTTCTTTGTTAAATAACATGCTCTTTAGTTATTATTAGCTTCAGATTATGAAGCATCTGCCAGTCAAATATATGTTTATGAGCTGTTACCATAGGAACAGTAATATATTAGAGCTAGCACATTAACACACGGATGACACTGAGCAGGTCTGTGTGATTAATGTTCATCTTTATTTACATAAAAACTCTGAAAATTGTAATATTAGTCACACTAAGTAACAGATTTAGTTTCGGTGGAAAGCGTTAAAGTGAAAGCAGTGTATTTTTGTTTGGCGTTAAAGGCTCATCTAGACACAGAGACATAGTAAGTTACTATAAGTTGTATAGCTGTATTGAAGTTGTAACAAGTAAGCTGCATAGTATACAACGAAGTTCATTACTATAAAATTCTCATGTTTCTTTTTGCTTTTCGAATTGGCACTGGAAAATCATTGCATTCATTCCGATTTTTTTTTTATTAATAGTAAAATATACAGTGGATTCTAGTAGTCATAATAATAATTCAATAAAAAAAAGAATAATAGTATTAATAATAATATGAAGAAGAAGAAAATAGTTTCAGACCCTCCGTGCATCTGATTCAGGACATTAACCATGTAAAGGTATAACAAGAGATAACGGAATATTGTTGTAATACATGATAATCAGATGACCTGGAGATTAATACAGTATAGCAGTGTATTGAATACGTTGGACTTATTAGTGGCAGCTGAAAGTGAGTTGATGAATAAGGCAGCAGAAGCGTGTTGTATTGTAATGGGAGGTTTTGGCTTCCTAGCAGGAGCAGGATCATTCCCTCCTTCATAATGATACAGATGCACTACACTGTCACCCCAAACCTGCAGGATCCATTCACTCGGCTCTCTGACTTGCCCATTACGTTAGCGATAATGTCAGTAAGCCTTGCCTACCCATTGCTGTTTTTCTCTTTTTGTTTTATACAAATCCTTTCGGGCTGGTATGTTTTCTCTCTCTCTCACTCTCTCTCTCTCTCTCTCTCTCTCTCTCTCTCTCTCTCTCTCTCCCCACGTCAGGTTATGCCTAATGTCTATAATGTAACGGGTGCTACAAACATGCATGGCAGGTAATACACACAGTATTAAAAACTGTTGGTACAACAAAGGAGTGTAATCACCAAAGCAAATTATCATCTGTAAATTAAAACCTGATGTGGAGCCACATGGTAATAATGTTCCAAGCATCTTCGCTTACAGCGTAATCACTGTCTGGCTGAGTTTAATATGCCCCTTCAATCTTTATGACTAATGCAGTTGTTTTGAGGAATTCGAACACAGAATGCAGAAACAGGTTATCACTGTGAAGGAGTGGGAGAATGTTACTGAGTCTTTTAACGTTACAAAGCTGGAAGCACAGGTGTCATTCAGATAATGCCCCAGAGCATAGCACGATAAGCCTATCCTGTCCTATTGTATACTTTATTTAATGCCTCCTCTGCTGCATCAAAATACCATTACGGCATGTCATTTTGAATCATTGTAAATGATTGTAAACCGGCCCTTTCCTTCTCCATCGTTTGATTTATGTTTGAGGTATCCCCTGCAATTTCATACGATTTTTCAGGAAAGCTTTGAAATAATGATGCCTATCGGGGAGCTCTTACGATTGTCTACTTTCATCCTCAAACATCACTGCATTAGCATTAGGCTTATTTCGTGTTGAAACTTATGTTATCGTGAACACGCAGAACCTGAGCATTTGCATAAGCATCTGCTAACTCCTTAAGTGGCACATCAGACTGTGGCAAATATCATGTCATACCCCATAACCCCTCCACCAGGACGCAACTGTCTGCAAAGAGTGTGTGTGTGTGTGTGTGTGTGTGTGTGTATGTGTTTGAATGCATGTGTCTGCTTGGGTAGTAGTGTTAGATGGCAGTAAGCCCTTAAATTGGCCCATAGTCTTTCTTAGCTTTAGGGGTTGGCCGAGTGTGAGGGTGCGGAGGGGGCTGCTGCATTTTTATGCGCCATAGGCCATGCTAGTGCTGTACCTTTCATTCACAACAGCCTCTTGAATGCATGCCGATTATGGATAACAACCACATTACAGCACGATACATCAAAGAACTAGCTTACAGCACAGTAGGGAGCCACTCTGTCACATTTCAAAATTCAGGCCATTCTAACAGCTCTCGCCCAAAACATGTTATGCGCTAAATGTGTCACGCTGAAAAGTGTTTTCAGATCCATTTGACTCAAGACCTCAAAGGGGCCATGTTTTTGCCTTGGTTTTATTCAAGGGCCAAGTGATGCTTGAGGAAGCAAAAGAAAAGGGGGAGAGGAGGACAGGGACGAGCCAGAAATGGGCACTCTTACATTCGCTAAATAGCCTCACATAATTATCCGAGCATTCAACAATTTTGAGCCAATTGTGAGTGCTGTAGTACAATATTATATACTATTTGTCAATTTATGCATTTTGTCATTGGTTTTAACTATTTAAATTTGAATCGATGCATATCTATTAGAATTGTGTTTCATATTGCGTTATATAAAATCCATTCAAGGTTATAGTGTCGCTATGAATGCTACAATACATCGTAATGAATTTAGGATTTTTCAGATATTGCATACGGCAGCTGGAATTCATCAATACACATTAGTTTAATACAATGCTAACGAGAATAAACCTGAAACTTATCAAATAAAATCAACATTATTTGATTATTATCATATATTAAAATTATATTGGAAACTACATGTGCATTTTTTACACAGTATTCGTTTCATTGCATAAATAAAGTCCTTGTTCCTCAGCCTGCAGAGATCTCTCATCAGGGCTGGAGGTTCACAGAGTTCAGGAATGAATGTAAATAAGTTTCTGTTGGTTGCTATGATTATTTTACATTGTACTTAACTCAAAGTTGTTGAATGACTTAAGAATGGGTTCAAATGAGATATCTCACTCGGTGCGATCACTTACAACTACCAGTAATATATTTGTAATGGACAAATAACATTATTTCTACTTTCTGCAGAGAAGAAACCATGTTGAATCTGAGCTATTTCTACAATCATATTAGCCTCTGTACTGCAAACCAGGAAACGGTTACATAGAATAACACTGCAGAATAACAATACAAGTTGACACACATTCTGTATTTGCTTTTATTTGAACTTATAATATAGGTCCCTATAACTAACATTATGCAATGCTAGTTAGTGGCTCAATGACAAACGGCTCTGGGTCAGTGATCAGAGGGTCGGGGGTTCAAGCCTCGCACCAGGCAAGCTACCATCATTGGGTCCTTGAGCAAGGCCCTTAACCTCACTTGCTCCAGGGGTGCTGTTCGTTCTAGCTGACCCTGCGCTCTGTCCCCAGCGTTCAAATTCATATGCTGGGATATGCGGAATAAAAACATTTCACTGCATGTATGTGTCTGTGATAAATAGGATCTGAAAATGGAAAAAAAAAATAAAAAATGAAATGCCTACAGTGTAAAAATGGCCAATGATACACCACTGTGCTACCGGTTCTTTTTGTTGATTCGATGGCTTTCACATCCCTCCCACCACTTTATCCAGAACTGTTTGTTTTCTAATGAAACATAAGCCCCAGGCTTCGTTCTTAATAAGCACCTTGATTTCCTCACAGGTATTATAATGACTGTTATCACACCATTGGGCAACGGCCAAATCAAAAAATGATAATAATTATGAGCTTGTAGCACCATGTGACACAGATGCATCGATGGGTGTTATGAAAATCGGCTCTTAAAATTTAAACACGCTACAGCAGGCTCAGGACCATCAAATGCACATGAAAAGTTGAGCTGCTTTCAAATAATTGTATTTTTTATGGAAAACCGAGCCTATTTTTAGCTGGATACTAATAAATGATATTGCTCTTTGAATTAAATAAAGGGTTTACTATGATAATAGTTACGTATTGTGTAGCATCACCCATTGTTTCTCAATATTAAGGGAAAAAAACAGATGAGGAAATTGCAGATATAAAATAGTAATAACAACAAAAATGTTCTATTAGTGGTATAATTTAAAAATGGCTGATGTGGCAATATGAGTTAATTGCAATATAATGGCAAACGCATTATAATTATTTTAGAAATATGCAGTTAAATTGAATATTATTTATTTATTTATTTATTTGTTTGTTTGTTTGTTTGTTTGTTTGTTGTTTGTTTGTTTGTTTGTTTATTATTTAGTCCATGCTGTATCATTATGTGTAACTCATTACAATATGTATTTGGCGTAAGATCATGTTAGTTGGTTGCTGGGTATCTTCTGGGGTTTTATTGTTCACTTTGGGCTACCACATAAATGAGGTGTTGAACATTTTGCTTACCAGCATGTGCCATCTCAGACACTGAAATGTTGCCAACTCTCCGCTAGATAACAAGGTACCGTGAGTTTTTCCTCTGGGCAGGGTGGCAACCCGAAAAACAGTGTGGGAAATCAATTGGAAACATTGGCTCCTGCTCATAAATTCCCACTTACAATTCTAGAGGCTTTCCATGGCAGAGATGGCAGGTCAATTTACAGGGCACTTGTCCATTACTTTGAGCTTAATTAACACTATTTAAGTGTCTATTAAAACACCAATGCTTGGTTGCGTTTTGCTGACCTCTCATCTCCACACACTCCTCTCATCCACTGCAGCTCATTACAGTGCTATAATTATAGGTAGGCATCCTACATGCTACATTATCAAACAGATTAATTAATGATGTTAGTTGGGTTCACTAAGCTAAATAGGCCAAAATAAACCTTGGCCAAAACAGGAATAAATAACAGTTATTGTTAATAAAGCTGGTGACATACAGTATTACAAAAGTCAGCTCTGCTCTAATATGACTACAAATAAAAAAGGAAACATTCGGACATTCAAATATCAAATAGAAAGTCAGTGTTATTTTTTTTTTTTTTTTTTTTTTTTTATAAACCAAATGATTTTTAAAATTAGCATGGCCATTCTATGCTTCAGATTTATTATACTGCATCCCAGTCATTTATTATACATCTATTTATCTTTTAGAACAAAATGCAATTCAACGCATGCAGGGAATGTGCTTTATGTGGTTTCATTCTCTATTATTCCTCTGTATCTCCCCGTGAAGTTGTGGAAGCTTTTTATGTATATGCGTCCTGCTGCTCATGTACAACGCTCTGGCATCCACGGTATCCCCCACCCCTTGTGTGTGTGTGTGTGTGTGTGTAGCTCCATCCCACACTCTTTTCTTCTTCCTAGGTTTCTTTAAACTCTGCTCACTATTAGGAGCTGGCTTGCTTACAGGAGCCCACATTAGCAGCATGCTTAAGAGGACCTTTTTTCTTTGTGTATACCCTGTGGACAGACCCATGCAAATAAATATAGGCTTATAGATGCTTGTGTCGAGAGATGAAGCTGTTTCTTGAACTAGTGTGAGGGGTTAAACATGCTCCTAATCTGCTTGTATATTCATTTTTGTTTCAGTCATCCCCAGGCATCTGATGTGTGCCAACCAGCTGTACATTGTACAGAATCGCACGTAATGTCTGATGTATAGCCTACTTCTGAACCGTCGAATTTCTTATGCATTTGATCCCTGCTTTCTTAAACATTTAGGTCGTTTAAAAGCCCTTAAAGCTACTTAGCAACAGTCGGCTGATCAAAGCCATACAGCCTTCAGGTCTCCTCTGCTTTAATGCACAAGGTTTGGTCTGCCCTGAAGAAGACTTGGACACAATAAAATGGTATTGTTTGTTTCTGGATGGACTCAATAAGCCCCACCACATTTAATCTTAAACTGAAGCAAAGGACATTAAATGCAGGATAGAGTTCTTCAGCTCCTTAACCTTTTGTAGGATTTTCTTTTGACCATTTCAAAGGAATGGGCCAGGTTTAAGCCGCTTTGTTTAATTTGATGCTGCTAACCACAGCAGGGAGAGAAATGCACTCATGTTGGGTGCAAGTGTTGCTCCAAAACTCAGGGATTTACTAACAACTTCTCAGCCATCTGATTATACACTTTACCTTGCAACATTTGGGGGTGTGGTGGCTCAATGGTAAAAGGCTCTGGGTCAGTGATCAGAGGATTGGGGTTCAAGCCTCGCACCAGGCAATCTACCATCATTGGGTCCTTGAGCAAGGCCCTTAACCTCACTTGCTCCAGGGGTGCCATTTGTTCTGGCTGACCCTGCGCTCTGACCCCAACGTTCAAATTGCTGGGATATGCATAATAAAAACATTTCACTGCATGTATGTGTATGTGATAAATAGGATCTGAAAAACACTTCTCATTCTTCCAACACTACATTTACATTTACAGCATTTGGGGCAAACAACATTACAACAACGTTCTTATCCAGAGCAACCTACATAAGAGGGCTAAGGGCCTTGCTCAGGGGCCCAGTAGCTTAGGTATCTCCAACACCTTAACCGCTGACCTACCACTTCCCACTACTATGCTCGATGCACTTTTTTAACCAGTCACATCAGTCGACAGTATTAGCGAAAATATGTTTTTTATTTATTATTACACCCGGTGTAACATGTGCCTTTGTCTTTAAAATGAAAAACTTTAATAGCACAATTCCTTTTTTTAACACAAAGCCGAATGTTCAGCTTGGTATCTGTGTGTTTGTGTTTGTGTATGTGTGTGTGAGAGCGTGTGGGGTTGTGTACAGGCATGGGTACAGTATGTGTACGGTGGGGAGACGAGGTAGGAAAGGGGAGGGATGGTAAGGTATCAAAGATCGCAAAAAAGTCTGTGACAGCTGACAATTGCAAGCTTTTGATTAGGATTTGTTGATATGACCAGTGCTGGGGTCTATCCATACTCACTCTGGGGATTCTGGGCCAGCTTCCTGTGCTTGTGACAGAACAACTCGTCAGTTGACAGAATTGTGAGGCACCAGGCGTGTTCGCCCCAACGCCTTTTTTTTTTCCCTCCTACCTCCCTGCTGAAAAGCTAGTAATTAGAGTCGCTAGGCAGCATGCAGAAACAGCAGTCACAGTGTGTTCCTTGTGTCATGGATGGCTCCAATTATGCAGCCATTTTGCTCTTTTTCTAGCTCTTACTGGAAATTACAGTCGCAGATCCTCATTAAATCCTGCGCTGTAAAAATAATCATTAACACTGATCGATTAATATTGCAGTGTTATGTAGGTAGGAATTCCACCTCAGAGTTGATGACATCATCGAGGATCTATTGAGTGTAAATACTATATAGTATGTACTATATATACTATATATACTAAATACTATATATACTAAATACTATATATACTGTATAGTACTATACAGTATACAACAGCATAACCATTCAATTTTTGACAAAAAAAATATATATAACATGTTAAATTAATTATTTTTGCCAGAACCTGAGTCGATGAAAAATGAGCCTGATCCAATAATTTTAAAGAAACAGTCAACAATAAAAATGAAAAAACAAAAACAAAGACAGTCCAAAGTAAAGAAAGGAGGTGTGTGTGTGTGTGTGTGTGTGTATGTGTGTGTGTGTGTGTGTGTGTGTGTGTGTGTGTGTGTGTGTGTGTGTG
>JAOUQX010000002.1:12785069-12796932 GCA_028566295.1 Liobagrus marginatus
TATAGGTGGGGTGGGGAAGGGGGGGGTAGTTGAAGGGCGGGGGGTTGTTTACATATAAATAATATTACATATAAATATAATATATATATCAGTACCATTACTCAATAGTGAATTCATACCATATTTGTTTATCAGTACAGTATGTTTGTTGTCTTAGACACGGTTTCCAGTTTGTACAAAGGCAAGTAATATTCGTATATACTATAATCTAATACAGACATCTATAACAACAGTTATATTGATCAAGGCATTTCTACAGCCTTAGCCAAGACATTCCACAAAGTTTAGTTGTATGGAACAGTGGCAAGATGGAAACCATTAATGGAATGAAATCCATTATAATTATAAATCTATTAGAGGTATATGCTTGCCTGTTGCCACTCTCGAAACTCAGCATACACAAATATAATAAAAATACACTAATGCAGCCATCAACTTTGTTGGGTTTTTAAAATTCTACATGGCTGTCAGATGCAAACAAAATTAACTGAGATTTTTAAATTTTAAATCTTGAGGAAAGTTGAAGTAATTTGTATCAGGGTGCGCTGTCATTATTTGCAATTAGGTACGATATCAGAAATAAAACAGGGTTTCTCCAAACACTGATATATCCTAAGAAGTCATTGTGTGCGTACTGATTAGGCAACGTAATACCAATAGTTCTCACTAGAGGGCAGCATTGCTATGACAATGCTGTTAATGTCTTTACTGCAGCACTCAAATATGAAGCAGGTGTTTGTAGTTATATTGCATTTGTTTTATGCATTTTACAACAACACATAAAAATTCTTACAAAACATTTTCAAGCTCAAATGATCAAGTATTATCTAGCAATATTCTTTTTGTTTCATGACGTAGCGTAAATATATAAATATAATAAAAAATAATCAGTACCATTACTTCTATTGTATTTTAATTTCTTTTTGCTAAAGAATAGGCCTCTCTCTTTAATTATGAGTGCTTGCATATGAGTGGTTAGGCTGGCACATCTCGCTTCCAGCACTAATAGTATTTTCAGGCCACCTTTAGTTACAAACCGTACCTGGCAGACCTCTGCTTTGCTAAGCAGAGCTTTTATTGGGTCCATCCTCTTGGGCGAAATAAGATTAGGCTGATGCAAGGCTAAGAGTTCTAAATGTCAGATCTACCTTTCTTTATCAGTGATAACATAAAGGCCTTGCAGCTCTGTTATTCTCCTGGAACATTCTGAACATCGGATGAAAAGCTTGTCTTTAGAGCTGCCTTTCTGTATTTCTGCTTGTATTTCAGAGTAAATGTCTCCAATTACAAAAGTGGGAGCCCTATAATTTTTTTTTGCATTAAACCAATATTTATTTTCAAGTTAATTAAAACTAACTAGGGTCCATTGTGACAGTAAAGTTTCCTATACTAACAATACAATACCTATTGCAAGTCTCAAGTGGCTAATAACTCATTGAAATATTATATAGTAAATCACAAAGAGTAGCCATTTTGTGTTAATTTATATAATGATTGTGTCTTTCCTCTCCACAAAGGATTTTAAATGAGACAGTTTTACTAAAATTGAAATCAGTACAATTCTGTAATAAATTGAAATATTTTGGATTCATCAAGCCATTAACATTGGGCCAACAGCAATATATATGATTGCAGTCAATTTTAGGTTTGTGTTTCTCATTTCAGTTTTGATGTGTCTCATCTGTCTGGAAGGTGAAAGGGATTGGTGAAGAATGGCACATGGTTTGGGGCAGCTGGAACCCCCTGTACTGAACAGAAGCCAGCGTATCTCTAAACACACAAGCTGGCTATGGAATATGAATATGCCTCTCAGCCTTATCATGTGAGTTAAAGCACAGCTTCCCATTTTTATAATGGTTTTATTATGTATCAGTTCTGTTGCAGTTTGTATCCACACATTGCAGCAAAGCTTTAGTATACTGCGTCAACTAAAATGCAATGAAAAAAAATAATCTAGCAGAGATTGTGCAAAAAGCTTTCTTTATTGACGTTGCCTTTAAAATGTTTTTAAAGGGCAGTCTATGACATTTTGGCATTATGAACATAACTATTACTCAGTTGTCGGCGGTTGGGGATTTGCACGTTTGACCACAATAGCATTAATAAGATCAGCGTTGATGTTGGTCGAGGATGCCTGCGGTCAGCGTTCCAGTTCACAGGGTTTTCAGTGGTGTCGAGGTCAGGGCTCTGTACAGGACACTAAAGTCCCTCATACCAACAAAGTATGTCAACTGTGACTCCCTGGACAACGGTGTTGCAAATTTGTGCGAAGAGTTTGGGGAGGGGAGACTAAAGAACTTTCTGTTATGGTATCCACAAAATGTTGTCCATATAGTGTAAGTTATATCACATCACAAAGGTGATAATGGATTGAAGGCAAGAAATTAAAACTATTCAGTACTTATGAAAAATGAAATGAGCTATAAATGATGTATGAGTGGATGCATATGTAAAGGTATAATGGACCTAAGAGATTAGCAATCTACTGGGAAGGGGGAAGAGTGACATGTTGTTCATATTTATTCCCACATCTGTACGTTGTTGATGGTATAAAAGTCATTAGAATGTATTAGGAGGGTTGGAGTTAGGGTAAGGTTTAAGCAAGAATTCACTGGCCAAGAATTTGGTATACTTGGATTTAAGCACAGAGGGTCAGAATTAAACAAACAGAACTTTAGACTAAAACACCTGAACAGCGTGGTGCCTCAATGGTAAGGCTCCAGCCAGGTCAGTGATCAGAGGGTCAGAGTTCAAGCCTTGCACCAGGCAAGTTACTATCATTGGGTCCTTAACCTCAGTTGCTCCAGGGGCGCTGGACGACTGAACGACTGGATGACTGACCCTGCGCTCTGACCCCAGCCTTCAAATTCATAAGCTGGGATATGCGGAATAAAAATATTTCACTGCATGTGAGTATTTTTCACATATGTGATAAATAAGATTTGAATATTAGTACGTGGTACATTTTAATATATTTTTAGATATATTTTTTGATAATTAGACCTTTGTTAAAATATATAAATCGATAAGATGGAAATTAGATTAAACAGTCTTACAGTTTTTCGCTTTCGTGCTTACTTTATCGAACCTTTGCACCAACTACATTCTTTCCTTTGCTATCTTTCCAGCAGCACATATCTCCGGTGTGTGTGCGTGCGTGCGTGCGCTCGCGCGTGATCAAACAGTCTCTCTCGCGCACGAGCCGCGCCTCATGAACTTTACGCAAGCATCTCCTTGATTTCCAACTTATTTTCGTCTGACATCAGATCACTGTACACGGAATAAGCTGTTGCAGAATTTGGGACATGAAACGTGATTCAGAAAAGACCGATGCGTAGCTCGTGCGGATTGCTCGGAGGGGAATACATCCACCTAGCGCATCTGACCACTTGACTCGTCTGCCTCGTGCACATTTACTCACACTACACAAGCAAAACAGAAATCGCGAAGATGCTGTGGACCGACTCGCGCTTCGACCAGGAAGCCGATGCACGTGAAGCGGAGGCGAACCTGCGACTTGCACGCATGCAATGATTGACGTCCAACTCAGGAAAGTTTCTAACAAAGACATTGAGAAATTGGGGAAATATTGATAAAAGAGTATTATGCCTATCTTAAATCCTGCATTTATGTGGATGCCCTTGGCATGAAGTACTCAGGTGTCCTCCTGGTCCTGTAACGTTACTCTCTCCACCAGGCGCATCGCCATTGGTCCAGTTGTATGCGCCCTCCGTCTGCTCCCACGCCGATCTGTTTACGAGCCGAGAGAAGGAGGGATGCGCAGTCCAGGCAGAACACCTTTCAGATCAAGGCTTCGGCCATTTCTGTTAGGCCACTGCTTTTTCTCATCATTTCTCCTTTTATGCCAGGTAGGTCGGATTCTGGGCAGTTTTGTTGACCATCGCATGGAGTTTTGCAAGCTGTCCACTCTGCACAGACCTTAAAGCTATTGATCCGAATCAAGTTCGTTGTTGTAGTGATGTTTGTCTTATTTCGGAGAAACTAGAATGTTTGGCCAGTAAATGCATTAACTTCACTGTAGCAAGACTTCTCAAACTGCACAGGTTCAAGTTTCCATATTCCTAACCCACCTGATCATTTTACACAGGTAATGTCTCAAACCGTGGTATGTACAAACATACGTAGGATATACTGGAAGTTTAACATAAATATGCATTTCTTTTTGGCATGAATAATAATGCAAATTTGATATGCGCATTAAATAGGCATTTTATTTGGTATGCATTTCGAATGTTTTTAAATGAATCTTAGATCTATTACGACTGTCCGGTTATATTCATGCTTGCAGAAAGCTTGTCATGAGTGGATTCTTTCTGTGGAAAACAGAACGATTACTTTTAAAACGATGTGCAAAAGTCCACAGATGAACACCTATGCCCACACATCTAACAGTACAATCCTGCAGGCTAGTGAAGGGTCAAGAGTAATGTATTCTCCTCATTTCCCAAAGGCCTCCCACTAGCACTTGTGAAAGCACAGAAAATCCCACTTTATAGGTGGGAGGTTCTTTTAGATAGCATTTTACAATGCTCGATGTGTGGCTGTATTAAGTTGGACTGTAGTTGTAGGCAAAGCCTTTATACTTTCATTTCAACTCAGGGAATCTATTCAAATATAAGTGCTCATATTGATTAATCTACACATCTCTTAACTTTCACTGTGTGGTCACAGTCATGCAGACGATTTCACTATCATAGTAGATCTACTTGGCCTGCTTCCCCACCCACACAACTTATCATGTTGTATGTGCATGGTCTGTGGAGGCATATCTCTCTCTTCATCCGCCTCTCATCCATTTTCTCCTACTGCCACCTACTCAATCTTTTTCTCTGTTGTCTCTGCCTCTTAGGCTGTGCCCCAGAGGTCATGCTCACAGCTTGTCTCTCAGAGAAGAGGTGAGCACTGCCAGTCGCTGTGCCACTGCAAATACTACCCGCCTCTACCTCCTCCTCCTCCACCTCCACCCCCTCCTCGGCTACTCATCAACATAGGTAGGGACTCTTGAAAAAATCTGCCTTGGTACACTTCTCTGGTTGCCTCTCACATTCTGACAATAACCAGAATCGGCAGGGATGCAACGCCAACGGTGCTGCAATCTATTTCATTCAAATAAATAATTATCTTTTGCATTCTGGTGTGATGACGCAAGAATTGTTTATTGTATATTTGTATATTTTCATGTGCCAGGAAACTAATAGAGAACCTGTGCTAAAGGGTTGATAGAGTTTGCTTCCCTGAGAGCTCTAGCTGTGATAGAACATGATTTGGTACATATCGCTTCTATTGCAGAACCAAAAGTCTTTCTACTCTTGTGCAGTGATTGTACAGACAGAGAAATAATCACGTCCTGGTTGCCCTTAGAGCGTTTCCCATATGCCTGGAGCAGCTTGTGGAACGTATGCGTGCTGTTCTACTATGCCCTCTAGTCAGCTTTTCCTGGAGGAGCCTCTGGATAAAACCTCAAACTATTTCCACTTAACTGAATATATTAATGCATTTTCAGCATTACTTACTCTACATTGATTTAAATCGTATGCATTGGACATACAGCTCCAAACTACTTTAATAGGAATACAGTAGTTGTATACCTTATTTATGTAATTATCCACGCAGCCAATCATGTAGCAGCAGCACTGCGTAAAATCACGCAGAAACATATAAGCATATAAACAGTTTATGTTTATCTGCAAAAATTAGTTTCAAGTGGCTTTGGCCATGGCATCGTTGTTGGTGCAAGACAAGCTGATTATATTTTATCATTTAAATATTTTATAATAAATTATTCTGAGGTGTTTTGAACAACCGTTTTAGATAAGAAAAGTCAATAATGGATTGGCTTGACTGCATAAAGCTGATGGGACTAACCACTTTTTACACCTGTAGCTGAAAAGCATCTCAGATACTTGAGGCAGTTGTGTTACGACAGCAGAGGACCATGTCAGGTTCTACTCCCATCAGCCCAAAACAAAAAAGTAAGACTACTGTGGCACAAATGTCCCCTAAAGTAGACAGTTAGAGATTTAAAACAAAACAAAACAAAAAAAATGTTTTACCCATTCTGATATTTGGACATTTATTGTTCCATTTCACTTTCTTTGCATTTATCAATTCTTGCTATATTTCATTTTGCTAAAGTTGCAAAAGTAAAAATGAATTTTTAGGCTAGCTTTATACACTGTTGTGCTCTTCAGTGAAGCGTGGATATAAGTGATCCATTACAGTTGAGAATACATGATGTGTGTTTTAGTAGTGCTTTTGTGAATGCTTACGGTCGTTTGTGTGGGTGGGTTAAATAAAGCACACACACAATTTTCTTTAAAAAAAAAAAAAAAAAAAAAAACCTGCTGTTTTAATTTTTCATTGAAAGTCGCCTAACCTAAGTCGCCTAATTAAGCCTAACCTTAATCTTGATTAAAAATCCTTGACAAACAAAGAGATTTACACTTTGTTGTGCTTTCTGCTTTCAGTGGCTGAGCTTCCAGTTCCTTTGCTAAGGCCATGGTGGATGGACTTCATTGTGGTTGTGACAGTAGGGTGCACTTCAGCTTTCTTTCTACTCTTGGTTCTTCTCATCTGCTTCAAGGCCATTAAACGGTATTCACTTCTCAAATGTGTGTAGGTGCATTGAGAATGTTTTGTAATGAAAAAAAAACAACTGTGTCTGAGACAAAGATTTCAAATCTATCGTTTGAAAGGTTATGTGTAAATGTAGATTTATTAAGGGATCATTTCAAATGCAAATCAAATGAAATTTCCATTCATCTCTATGTACTACTGCGACGGTGAGCTTAAAGTTTTAATGGCAGGATATTTTACAACTCTATATACTATTATATAGTCTATCGGCTGTCTGTCTATTCATTTACAGTTCTGTTAGATACACGACAAAAGTGCTGGGACACCGGAACGTAACGTGTATTTTGGAACGTTCTATTCCAGATTTACTCTCACTTATACAACACTTACTTATTTAATAACATTTCACTAATATTTCATCGAATAACCAGCCAGGAAATGAGAATATGCAGTATTTAAAGCAATTATCATGCCATTATCATATGTTGTCCGTCTGTTGAATACTTACACAAGGATAGAATATGTATTAGATGAAGGTGACAAAGGATATGGGTAACTCTATAAAATGTAAATTATATACAAAATCTATAAGTTTTTTTAATTTATTATCATGCCATTTCTCAACAAGGACATCATTCCCTGTGCTCTGAGAAAGGCAGGGGCAAATGCATGCAGCAGAAATAATGTGTGGCTGGCCTTGAAATTCATCCTGGAAAGTTTCCAGCCTTTTGTAGCCCAAAGGCATCCTCAGTTTAACACTGCATTTCCATTCCAGAGACATGGCTGCTGTAATTCTATCCTAACATCAGTGATCATTTACTATTAAAGTAGCCAATGCTTCTGGTTGCAGTTAAACATTTTTACATGGATGTTGAAATTGTAGAAATGTCAAAAAGAATGTTAAGCAATAATTTAAAAAAAATTGTTTTATTAAGTACTTTTGGCCGGACATTAGAAATGCCACCTAGCATAGCAGAAATCTAGGCATGTTGTTCTGAATAGCTATCCTGACATGTTCTACTTGTGAATATTTATTAGGGTTAGGGTCAGTCATGCACCTTGGTTACTAGATACAGTCCTTTTGTTTTCCCAATCATAATATGATGTACCAGACAATTATAACATTGCATCAATAAAATGCACAATATTTCAGTCATATATTGGAAATGTTTCGTTTTTTTTTTTTTACTAATACTAAAAATAATATAGGCAAGCGTCTACGTTGGGGTGGCACGGTGGTAATCACTCCCGCTCATGCTAAGACGGTCATGGGTGCATGGGTTCGGGCCCTGCCCAGTGCCTTTTTGTGTGGAATTTGCACGTTTTCCCATGCTTGTGTGGGTTTTCCCCGGGTACTCCGGTTTCCTCCCACCTCCAAACACATGCGATTGTACATAGGTGAATTAACTACTCTAAATTGTCCATAAGAGTGAACGTGTGTGTGAATGGTTGTCTGTCTCTAAGTGTTAGTCCTGCGATTAACTGCTGATTGTACAGGATGTACCCTGCCCTAACTCACACACTAAGTTATCTGGAATAGACTCCAGCGCCCCCACGACCCTGAACAGGATTAACGCTAGATAATGGATGAATGGATGGATGTCTACATTAAATGTAATTACTAAATTTGTAATGAAATGTCTGTGGGTGGCTTAGCCTCCCCTAACCAGAACATCAGACAATCAATACAATGTCTGGGCTACACAGCACCTTTCAGAACTTTGTGTAACGGTGTTTGCAATGGGTTTCATTATGCCGAATCTGAAAATAATCGAGATTGTGACATTTCACTTTTCCCTTTTGTTTTACACATAAGCCGGTGTATCTTATTTGAAATGCACGATTCGACGTTGGAACGTTTGTGTCAATTGAAGCATGGAAACATATTTAGAATGAATCTTAACAATGGCTCCGATGTTGTTAGCTATTCTTTGCTGATTGTTCAGAAATAGGCCTTGTAAAATAATACATGTATACATACAGTATTCGGGTCTATAAACTAATATAGAGTATTATTTTGCACAATTTGAAGATGTTAAATTGAGTTAAATGAGATGCTTGGTTTACTGAAACAGATTAAATTAATTAATTAAGGTTAAATTAGTCTTTAATAACGGTAGGGTTATTTTCAGTATTTATTTATACAATAAAAAAAAAAAAAACATGTTTAAGCCTGAAAGTCAAAGCTAAAGCAGAAAATCAAAGACAAGGTTCGACTGAGCCAGAATATTTGTTTTTGCTGGTAATAATCTGGAGAAAGAGAAGACTTGTATGATTTGGGTATTCACATGTATATCTGTATATATTTTAATTGCCTTTATTTAAGGCACAAGATTAAAAGCATCCTTTAGATGCAAGTGAGCTAAATAGGTTTTTAGAAAGATATCTGAATACTTAGAAAAGCTGGAATTTATTCCTTACCTCTGGGTTCTCAGTTCAAGTAAAGGCTATTTCACAATCTTGAGCCTGTTTGCCTTTCTCTCTCAAGTGGGTTGAAAAATAAATAAGCTGCAGAGGACTGATGACACTGGTCTCCGTGTGATCTGACAGAAATCCCATTTCCAATAACAGAAAACGCTTCAAATCCAATCCAACAGGCTAAAGTAAAGTATACGGCAGGTACAGCATAGGAAAGCTAACTATTTCATCAGATGTACAGAATAAAGGTCGAAGTGGATTGAAAGTGCAATATAAACTGAAATTAGACAGAGATGGCAAGTCTGGGATTTGGTGATATATCTTTTTTTATTAGAACATAGTCACACATTTTTTGATGAATTTGCTACCACACGCAAAACTCAAGATGATGCATTTTAGAACATTTAAGTCCAAGAATACTTGGGATAAATTGGAATAGGTTTTAAGTGGTGGTGGTAGCACAATGGTAAGACTCTGGGTCAGTGATCAGAGGGTTGGGGGTTCAACCCTAACACCAGGCAAGCTAACATCATTGGGCCCTTGAGCAAGGCCCTTAACCTCAGTGTCTCAAGGGGCACTGTACGTTCTGGCTGACCCTGCGCTCTGACCCCAGCCGTCAAATTCGTAAGCTGGGATATGCGGAATAAAAACATTGCACTGATAAATAAGCTTTGAATTAAAAAATAATAATAATTCTTAGACCAGGGTGCTAGTGAATAAATATGGCAATAAAATAAACGACAAAATATGAAATTCTCTCTCAGTAAATAATATAGAAGAATGTGTTATTGTCTCTGTGCCCACTGGATCTACCCAATAAATCTGACCTGGCCATGGGCCAATGCTATCTATTGCTACTGCCAGAAGAAACACTGCTTTAGAAATTTCTGCTGACTAAGAGCTGTGTATTTCTTAGGCTAGTCATTTATCAGTGAAAATGTATGGATCACATCACTACGAACAAAATCCAAGGTCCAACTCTCATCAAATTTATATACCGTATGCAATTCATCTTATGCAAACGTTAGAGGAACATGAACTCGTGTTTAAAGATAAATGAAAGAAAGAAAGAAACAAGCTCAGAACTTAATTATTGAGAAAGTCAGGCCTATACAAGTACAACACCTTACCACAAAACTGTGACGTCCCCACAGTTAAGGTTGCTAACTCTAGCTCAGATTTTTATCAGTGAGATTTAGCGGAACTCACTAATAATATTGTAACTGCATTGGAAAATCCCATGCTCCAAGATTTAGCCAAAATGTAGCGAAAAGTGGAGATTATTATAGGAGTGTGACACTCGGCTTGGTGTGTGATCGCCTCCGTAGGCCCGGGGCGCAGCAGACACATATGCAGTTGAATACATATCATGCTTTTTATTAAAATTCCAAAGATAAAATAAAGAAGTCACGAAGATTAAGGCACGTGGAGCAGAACTCAATAACAATCATCAACACAGGCATAAGGAGTTGCTGGCTTTTATCCAATGTGTCGGGATTACCATAATTAAGTGCAGGTGTGTGTGTTTAAGACACGCATGTGCGTGAGTGTGAGCATTGAGCGGTATGTGACATGTGCACAACATACAGACAGTTCATGCCGCCCTCTGGCACCCGACCTAGCCACAGTCCATGGGCTGACAAGGAGATTAAATCTGGAAAGGATGTGGAAAAACACATATAGATATAATGGTCAGGTTTCCCAATACGTGCTTGTCCATGTAATGGATTCCACAATTCCAAAAAAGTTGGGATGCTGTATAAAATCTACATTAGAACAGATTGCAAAGATTTGCCAATCTTATAAACCTATACAGTATTGTATTGACACTAGAGCAGAAAAAACATATTAAATGTTTAATCTGAGAAAATGTCAGAGATGTCAGTTTCTCAGAACTATAGATGGTTTTGACAAATATGTCGAACAATTTTAGAATAATGTTCTTCAACGTAAAATTGCTTTAAAAGACTTTAAATCGCATCGGTTTAGGACATTTGCAAATCATTGCATTCTGTTTCATGTAGATTTTACACAGCATCCCAACTTGCAGGTGTGTGTGTGTGTAGGTGTAAAATAACGGCAGCTGTAACCTATCTGTGATTTTAATCTTTCAGCAGAATCATCCACTTAACAAGTTAACATTATTCCTTGGTGTAAAAACAAGTGTTTTTAAACAGTACAGAACATGCATTCGAGTTCTCCTCAAAACTTGAAACATAGTTGTAAACTGCACAGAACAGCTTTGGTATGAAATATTTATTCAATTCATGAAGGGTTACGTCACCACATGGCAACTCGTAGCATCTATTATTGAGTGGTACAAGGATAATAGAATGCCCAAATGAACAACAGCCTATGCAGTATACATACACTCAGTTGAACAATCCATAATATTTCTTTAAATAAATAAATAAATAAATAAATAAACGGACAGACAGACAGACAGACAGACAGACAGACAGATAAACAAACAAACAAACAAATAAATAAATAAATAAATAAATAAATTAGATGTGCTGGTCTTTTATTGAGGGTTTATTATTAGTATAGGGTTAGGGTTATGGTTGGGAAATAATAACCCTAACCCTAATATATTAAATAATAAATTTTTGAATGTAAAAAATTTTTTTCTTTCCTGATATTGAAAAACATCTGGATCAAATAATGGAATACATTGAGTTGAATTTAAAGGATAGGTTTTGTACAGTGATGCTTTAAACAACCAACCGCACTGTTTCAGCTCCCCTCAAGGACTCCAACGCACTTATTTCGAAGTTCAAAGTTCAAAGTTTATTGGTCACATGTACATTATACGTGGTACAACATACAGTGAAATGCTTTGACGACT
>JAOUQX010000002.1:12803328-12819492 GCA_028566295.1 Liobagrus marginatus
TCAGCTCAGAAGTATATTTCCATTGTCACAAAGTTTTACGGTAGAAATTTTGACAGATTGAATACAAATTATAAACAAATGTATTTTATTTGTTTGTTTTACATGAAACAAACTATATTATAAACCAATTAATTAAAACGTAAGCCCTACGTAAGCCCGCAATCATTATTCACAATTACTTTTCTCACATATTCTCATGATACATATTAAAGGTGTGTACTCTACAGTGAGTGACTTTCACACTGTTTAAACAATCTCACTGAAACACACACACACACAGAGTAGGAAGACTCCTGCGTCTGTATGCACTGTATGTACTGCTGTTCTGGCACCTTATAATTCAGTGTCACTCCCCTTTTGCATGATGATGATAATTACATGCAGACAGAAAGAGCTCGATGATGATATTTACAGACACACTTTTTGTTTTGCCACTGTAGAGTTGCTGTTGCCAAAATCCACAGAATGCTGTGTAGTTTTATACAAAAGCATTGCTGCAAAATTCAATATTAGGCTTCAAATTAAAAAAAGGATGCTGGTCTGCGCAGATCTTTGCTGGTCTTGCAGTAGCTTCTATAGGACACCACATCACATCGGGTAGAACTGCGAGGCGGCGTCAGAAGACTGGATCTCGACCTGAGCCATTTTAAACTGAGTACACTGCAGCCACTTGCTCAAAGCGAAGGGAAAAGTGCTGGAAGCAGGACCCTGGAGATATTGGTTATTCACTCGGTTCTGGATGGCCTGGAGACGCAGCTGGAGACCTGCAGATAAGTGCTACAAACAAACACACTAAGTTAATCGACTCTCAGAGAAACAGCTGTGGTCTGGGTTATATATGAAATATTGCCATTACACTCTATGACGGATACTTACGTTTAGACTGGACTGAATCATTGGCAGCCACATAGGAATTAACTGAAGCAATGGACAAAACAAATAACAATTTCAGCATTGGAAATGGGAACAAGTACAATTCATCAAAGAAAACCAACGATACGTTGTGTTAAGTCAACAATAATCATTTTTTTCATTTATTAGCAGATGTTTAAATAATCCAAACTCACTTTTACAAAAATGGTTGAATTACATTCTTGTAAAGCTTCCATCAGACTGATGACGTGCAAACACACCATCTCTACCATCTAAAAGGGAAGAAAGCGGCAGTCTCAGAACAGCAGTCTTTGAGGATTTCTAATAACGCATTCACAAGCACAAACCTGTAGTGGATCCTGTTTAAATGCTGAATTTAATATTTAAATTTTGTATAATAATCAGATTACAAAGGGGGTTATTCGTCCAGGCTATTTTTCTAAGATGTTGTTTCCTGCTCTTGTATGAAAACCAAATATATCAAATCGTTTATCTAATAACTGAAGCTTCAGTCTTCATTGATGTTAAAGGCACTAATAATTCTCAAAACAAAACAGATATCTAGATTAGTTCATAAAAAAACAAAAACATATTGTGTTTGGCTAGGTTGAAACTTAGCTTTAAAAACACTATCAGTTATCAGTGCGTTATCAGCGGAATGTAAATGATCTTACTACTTTATTATGGGCCATGAGCTGCAGGATGCTAGGAGTGACTCTACTCCAGAACTCCAGGCCTGTAAGGATAGCACTTGAGGAGAACTCGTTATGGTTTTGCCCAGTTGGTGCTGCTGCTGCTTGCTCACAGTAGATAGTCCACAACTGAGCAAACATGAAGGCATGGAACAGGGAGCACATGTGGAGCACGGACGTCTAATAGAAGAACAGTAGGAACATCAACGCTGTATTCTCTTCAGGATAAGCAAATTAGAATTGAGATGATCTTGCTGCTATACCTTGGACTGCTCTGGAAATCCAATAAGGATGACAATAAGGTGGTCTGCAATATGAGATCCAGCATCCAGTGGAATAGGCATGCAAGACGTGGAACCTTGATGCAAAGCACAGTGGGTAAGAGAGCCCAAGAGAAGCCAGGAAAGCTGTCGAATGTGGGATACACACTCGATGAACTCTTTGGGCCTGAAAAAAGCACATGAAAATTTGCCATATGTAGAAAGTTGCTCATATTGTGGTTGCATGACTCAGAGCACTTGTACCCTTGTTGCATAGCAGAGGGTGGATGGTAGAGCCATGGCAGGTAGCGAATCACAGCCTTGTTATCACGGTGGTTGCCTTTACTGATTTCCATGGCAGCTACCTGAGCCAAACCCACTTTAAGATTCCCACCAAAAGTATCCTCATGGAGGGGTTGACAGCATGCTTTCATATGACTCTAGAGGAGGGAGATTACAGTACAGTACATTTACAGTAAACATAAAACGCATTCTTTGTTAAGTTTTGGTACTCTAGTATTTACAAAAACAGGTTGTACATCTTAGAGCGAGTCGTCCTGTTTAAAGTATAACAAACCTTTAATTTTGTCAAAGTGTGCATGTCTGCAATAAAGTCCAGCAGCTCACTCAGGTACTGCCTCAAACACTCCATGGCAGCTGTTGTGCACTGAAAGAAAATAGAGATATACAGTACGATTCTCGAATTAGCATCAATAACATGACGTGAAATAATTGTATATAGTGTGCTGCTCACCCCAGGTAATAATGAGATCATGTGTTTTTGGAGGATGGTAGACTCAGACAGCCGGGTTCCGATGTCGACACATACAAACTTATTGAACAGAAAACATATTTAGATAAGTTTAGTATACATCATTAGTGCCATCACTTTAATAGAGTAGAAAACAAACTACCTGGACCAGTAGCAAAAGGTTAGTGTCAGGAATTGGAGACTTAAACTTCAGTGCTTGGAGCAACTCCAGAACTACTACACGGGACATGTAGAACTTATCCCTTTCCTGCAAATATAAGCAATAATAATAATAATCAAAAGTCGGTCTAAATACTGAAATTTAGGAGTAAAAACTCTTTTGCATTTTATTTTCTGTATTTCCAGTTTGGTATTATAAATCTCTTCATCCACTCTGCCTATTTGTCTTCTGCGCCTTAATGAACCGTTCCTTGTTTTGTCCATTTAGCATAAATTTAGTATAGTTTCAATCCATATTTCATGCTAAAGACCTGCAAATGAAAATGGCAGTCAGCCAAGCTCTACATATATAGCCCCAGCCCAGACAAAACGCCATTTTAACTGCTGCCTCTACTTCTCTTAGCAGAAGAGTCTGTGTCAGCATATTTAATTCTTTGGGGTGTGAGGAGAAGCTCAAACAACACAACTGTAACACTGTGACTGTTTCGGGTGTGTTTATGGAGGTCATTCTAGGATACAAATCGTTTTCTCAGTTCCATATGCGCAATACTGGCCAGTAAAGTGAGAACATTATTAAAAATAAATACTGTGGGATACTGTAAACAAAATGCTTAAGGAAAATCAATAGAATTGAAAGCACAATACTGATGACTAGAATGCATTAATGAACCATGCAAATGACAATACTCCATACTGAGTAAAAAAAATCTGTAGGGATTCACTCATGATATTATCAGCAGATCTCTGGAGTGGATGTATAGCCTACTCCTCTGGACCAGCTTTCTAAAATATGAAAATCAATAGACGCTGATGGAATTCTTCAAGTGGTAGGTCGGAAAGGAGACTGTGAGAGGGAGACCGTATTTAATAACAAAGGACGGGTGCATTCATATCCAGCATGCTCAATAGAGGTATGCAGAAAATTGTTTTTATAATATAGCACCTAATATACCCTGAATCAGTTCTCCTTAGACAGTGTTGTGTCTGTTTCTCGATTACAGATGGCTGTCAATGATATAACAGGGCAAGGGCTGCGTCTAAGCTGTCCATTACGAAATAATTCATAAATAAATAAATATTTCCATTTTCTAGAGTACTTTGAGAAACCGATGCACTTGTAAGCCTATTGATTGTACACTTACCTTACTGAAGGTTTTGTAGCAGAGGCCACAGAGCTCGACAAGGTACGAGAGGCTGAAAACGCCGTACTGAATAACAAAGCTTAGCAGTTTGGAGGATGGCTCTAGCAAACTCTGGCAGAAAAATTCAAACATCTTACGCGTATGCTAAGTGAAGTAATATTTATCATTTTGATTGAAAGCATATGTTGTCAACGGTGGGTTTTTGAAGTGCACATTCACTGAAATGCGCTTACTCTGGTTGCACTGGCGCTTGGAATCTTCAGTAAACAGATGATGATTCGCAAACTGGAGTCCAGTGGATACTTAAAAAAAAAAAGATTCAGATTTATTGGGGGGGAAATGTTAAGTCATGCACAATAAATTAATAACTTTAAGCTGCCTAGGCAATAAGCCAACATACCTTCAGAGGAAGCACAGCAGGAAGTTTGGTCAGAAAGGTTTGGAACTGATTACATATGGTTGTCCAAAGATTACTTGGGGAGTCCATAGGAAGAGCCTCCATGAAAGTGGCAATGTTATCCAAGCAGTGGAGCATTGTGCCCCCTGCAGGCAAATTCTTCTTATTGTTTAAACCCTAAAATAACCCAAGCAAGGTTTCTCTCATCACATCACCAAAAAAAAACTGAAAACAAATGAGGAATATTCATTTCTACAACACAATGTGCTCTGTTTAATAGTTATGTATTAGTAATTATTGTTTAATATAAAACACCCAAACTGTATTGTTTGATTCGCTTTTTAAATTTCAGAATAGAATAGACCTAATTGAAAAAACTGTTTATAAACGTGCATAAAACAGATTAACATTTAAACTAGTTTTTTTTCTATAATTGGAAGTTTTCACATCCAAGTTAAATTCAAATCTTGTCGAAATGCCATGTTAACAGACTGCCTGGAAATCCATTAAAGTAAAAAAACATTTTTTGAATCTTTGACAAGACTGCCATCTGCTGGTACGTACTACAAACCCTTTATTGTCAGAGGTCCAAAAGAAAAGCTCGTAGGACCAAGAAAGGCTTTGTGTCAAAATCGTACACATCAACATTACACCTACAGTGATGTAATTAACTCCTACAGTGTGTATTTGGGTCCATCTGGACCTTACATGTGCCAGTGTAGCTTAGTGTTATAATGCTGGCTTATTACTAATTTGGTTGGACATAAGCCATTTTGTCTTCTTCTCCCACAGTTAGCCTACTATTTTCATGGCCAGAAATACGGGAGCTTATGCTAGCGTTGACAGAGTAAATCAGTAGGAGGTATGATATTAGAAATCTGGTGCAGTAATATTTTCATATTTACTTTTGTTAAGGTTACACACTGCAAACAAGAGAATCCTTGTCCCTTTTAGTACAGCCCGTTTTTGGAAAAGAATCTGTAAAAGTCACATACTTGACAGAGTTGTGGTCTTATGCCCTATTTGTGTGTGTGTGTGTGTGTGTGTGTGTGTACTATAATAAAAAAAATAGCAGAAATCTTTTATGGCCTACCTCAAGAAGCTGGCTTAATGCTGCCACAGAACTCAATTCATTGAAATCAATGAGAGATGTAGCCAGTGTACGGAGAAAGCTTCCATCTGAAAACCAAAAATATTATCAATAACTGTTTTGTCATTTTCTTCATGTAAGTGTGTTCTGTGTGTATCAGGAGTCTGTTTATAAGTATGCGAAAGCAGATGCTTGGTTACCTTTGATGTTACTCTGGAATAGCTGTGGCAGGATGCCATTGGGTGCGAGTTGATGGAGGACACAGCGCAGGAACTGTTTTGCTACACCCGCAGCATTACCAGGGATTAACATGCTTGAATGACCAAGACACACATATAAATTGCAGAGTAGACAGGCATCATCATGTGCACACCTAAGACATATAGCTTAGATACATGTACAGAAAAACAAAAAAAAAAAAAAAACACCAACACCTACCTTTCAGCCTGGCCTGAGCAACTGGCACTAGATACCAACCTATAACACACAATACAAATTTGAAGAGCATACTGAAGTGGCTAATTCATTTCACAGCCAAGCAATGTACAGTATTTGTTTTGTAATTTCACACCATGTGGTTTTATGTCCTATCCTATTCCAAAGAACTGTGAATTCCTATAGTATGCACTGTGTGCTGTGTCATGTAGGCTGTAGGTTTGATTTTTGCTCTTAAACTTCACCTGCCCACTGACTGCATGATGTCGAGGAGTAGTGGAGCAGCGAGGTCCGGACTCAGATGAGTAAACATTGACAGAACAACTACAGCCAATGCCAGGGTTTCTTCATCATATTCCTCTAATATAGCACCACAATCACGACACCTAATGAAATAAAGACGCGCATAAAAGAAACATCTATTAAAGCATACTGCTATTTATGTTTTTTACTTACTTAAACATTCTATTAGGGATGCATTAGGGACTCGATTTTGTCAGACTGAGTACAATTAGAAGTTTGTGCTGTTAATTAATTATTGATTGAGCATTGGTTCTTGAGCAAAGGAGATAGAAAGGCAACTGTAGCTGTCTCAGTGCCCAATGCTCACAGAACTGAAAGCTCTTACACGACAGCTAACATGCGCATATATTCACAGCACTTGTGCTTATTTGTAACCATACTTACTGATACCGATAAGGATGTCTATTTTTTAACACGTGGTTATACATACTGGCCATTTTTCTGACATTATATTGGACCCATGTCCTATACCACACGTGTCAAACTCAAGGCCAAATCCTGGCCGCCACGACAATTTAATATCGCCCGCAAGAGCAAAAAATGTGTATGCTTGTCTTAAAATAAAAGAAACACTAATTTAAAGCATACATTGAGCATAAACTACATCTCCCACAATGCACATTGACGCATTGCTCTGTCACCGAGGAGCTCTATGATGTACAGTAGCTACCATGAATGAGACAAGTAGAGGGAAGGACATTTTTGAGGCAGTGGAGATGTCCGTAAATAAAAATAGTCCCATGGGAAAAGTTAGTAGGGCTAAGTACCAATGGCGCACCTGCAATGTGTGGAGAAAAAACAGGCTTGGATGGACGAATGAAGAAGAAAATGCAAAAAAACCAATTTTTATATTAATCCTCTTTGCCCACAACTTTTACTGTAAAGACTGTTTTAAATTTTAGCCCCTTGTATGATTGATTGCTTTTGACACCCCTACCCTATAGAATTAACAGTATCAATGCACCCTAGCATTTAATGGTGTAACTTTACTTCAGACACCTAGTGACTATTTTGGACTAGCACAGAAGTCTAAAATGATTGTCTATATAACTATAATAAGTTATCATAGAAAAGTACACAGAAACCATCTTTTTAGTCATTTACATGCACACATGCATACACAAAATATTCACCTGTCAGCCATATTGGTCGGTTGCTCATCACTAAAGTCCTCTGGTGCAGGAACAAACATACTAACTGTGCTAGGGGCAGACAGCAGGCTGGTTTTATTGAGCCCTGGAAGGACAGAAATTTTCAGCATTAAGTGTTTTTAAAGCTTTGTTTGTGTGGTTTGTGTATATTATTGGCAATTGTTGAGTGCACTCTGAATTTGAGTTTTTCGTGTGGGTTAGAACCTGTATCCCAAGTGCTGATATTGTGTGGAGCACTGGACTGGTGTTCTAGCTGTCTCTTCATCAGCTGACTCATTGGCACAGCTCCCAGAGAGCCTCGCTTTATCTGACGGTACTGAGCTGTTAGACAATTACAAACAAAGATGCAAGAAGGTAAAGGTGTAAAATGTAGGGAAAGAAAATGGAACATTCCAATACATGTACATTCTCCAGACAAATGAGACATTGTACACTGTGACTTTTACCGAACACAAACAAATTATTTTTAACAAATACCTTGCAATTTATTGTGTCTATATAGGTACATCAGAAGTCTGTTTTGTGCATTGTGAAAAAATATTTTTAAAAAAATAATAATAATATATTTATGCAAATCAATAATTGAACTATTGGCCATGACATTTTCGCTGAAGGTTTGAAATTTAGAAGTTAATCCATAATTATTTTTTCTTTTTTGTTACTTCTACTGATATATCCAGAATATTTGAAATGGAACTTAGTGTCAGGATGTATTCCCTGTTTTAAAAATTATTTAAATGTTGTTATATTTATTTGGCAAGTATGTTTAACTAATAAAATGACCATGCAAAATTCTACTTTAAACTAAATATTGTTGAGAGCTTTATTATTTTTACATGAAGGGATCCAGGTAGATATATACTGTAGGTTGCTTAATGGATCAAAGACAGCTTTATGAGCCAGACGCACTAGATGTAATGGATGGAGGGATATTTAGCTCCTACTTGTTACTGAGGAGCGGTTGCTTGTTTCTGGGACTGTGGCTTCAAGTGCTGGGGCTGAGGCTGACTCTCGTGGCTTTTCCAGTTTGGACAGAGATTTGTGATCTGCAGGTTGATAGAGAAGATTTATTGCTCCCTAACGTGTTGAGCCCATTTGATATGTTTGACTATTATAGATCCTGTATATTGACTATAATGCATTTGATGTATGCAACTGTCTAATAAACAAATGCTAATTTATTTACATGGGATCTCTAATTATGTGCGTCCTAACTAGAAAATGTATGACAATAAGGAAATACTAAGTTGTGAATTGATATTATAGTTGTAGATAATGCACTGCAACTCTTGTTGAGATTCATTTGTAAATAAAGTATTTAATTTTACTACACACTTTATGGGTGGTATGGTGGCAGAGAGGTTAGCACTCCTGCTTCACAGCATGAAGGTAATGGGTTTGATTACCATCCAGGGTCTGCCTGTGTGGAGTTTGCATGTTCTTTCTAAAATTGGGCGGGTTTTCCCCGGGTACTCCGGTTTCCTCCCTTCTCCAAACACATGCAATTGGGCATAGGTGAATTGGCTACTCTAAAATGTCCATAGGAGTGAGTGTGTGTGTGAATGGTTGTCTGTCTCTAAGTGTTAGTCCTGCAATTAACTGGTGATTGTCCAGGATGTACCCCGCCTCACACACTAAGTTAGCTGGGATAGACTCCGGCGACCGGGAACAGGATAAGCGCTAGACAATGAATGAATATACATTTTAAATTATTGTGTATTAAGGCACCTGGCTAAAATGAGATAATTTTCTAACGTTCTAAGATGGGTTATGCACATAGAAATATGGACACAATGACAAACTGCACTGCTGGACTGACAAAAATGAAAACCTGCTGATAAAAGTAAAATATACAGCAATGTCACCAAATTTTGTTTACCAGAGTCTGTAGTTTGCTCTCCTATTTTGTCCATAGTGTTAAAGGAAATGTCCAAGTATTCCCTCTGAATAGCACTGACCGCAATCTTCCTTTGCTTACGCTGACGAGGTACAATCTGTATCTTGAACTCAGCCTCGTCACTTTCATCTTCTGGCTTTGGCTCACTCTCTCTCTCATCGCCAGTATCCTCATCATCTTCACCATCATTCTCATCCTCATTGTGAGCTTCTCCTTCCTCCTCTTTCTTGCCTTTCAGTGAGTGCAGGCTTTCCAGTGTATCCTCAGGGATGTTGAGGTACACAGATTTACTAGACGGGCTTCCTCTGGATTTTTTGTCTTCATACTGCAAATACCCATCATCTAAAGATGTATCAGGTACATGTGGTGATTTTCTTAACAGGTCTCTTTTCTGCTTTAGGGTCATGGGACTTTCTAATCCAGGATGATATGTGGGATCTGGGAGCTCTAGTGAGGCAGTAGGGGTTATAGAAAGATTTCTACTCTCATCTGCCAGCAAGGGACACCCTTTAGCAGGACTGGTAGATTTGCTTCTTCTTTCCCTAGAACAATCCTCCACACTCACTTGGACAAAAGGAGATAGGCGTAGAATAGTGCTGGCAGATGATGGTGATGGATGCTCGGACCTAATCTGCATTCCAAATGGTGGTTTTGAAAGTGCCTCAAACAAGTCTTCGTCACTTTCAACAATGCGCAGCGGTGGAAGGGGTTCAAAGACCAGTGAGTCACTGTCAGATAGTGAAAGAATGGAGCGCTTCTCTGGTATAGAAGTGCAATCTGAGGAGAGATCAATCAGATCACCATCTTCTTTTCCATGAGAAAGTGTAGAAGAAATGGCCAGGGGAGAGTCGAGCGCTGCAGCTTTATCCTCAAAAGTCTCCATACAGCTAAGACGCACTTCCGGAATAACAGGCCTAATGTTATCAAATTGGAAATTGGATCCTTCTGAGGCGTCCTTGACATGCCGGTTTGCCCTGCGGGACTGTCTAGTCGTTGAGCTAGAACATGACGGTGGTGGAGGTGGAGGGCCTTGCACGTCACAGCGGTCAATGCAGGATTTACGCCGATGTTCATCTAGGTTAAAGAGAATGGAGTCTGTGTTGGAAATGTCAAGCGATTTTTGTTTGTGCATGGCCTGTAGTCGTTTCTTCTTGCTGCTGCTGCTCTCCTCGCGTGCTGAGTGCTGCAGACTGTCCTGTAGGGCTCCTGCCTCCCTGTATTCTGCAAGCTCAATCTCACCTGGAACAGATTGTAAAGCTTAGACAATTGCCTTAAGACTACACTTAAACCATGGCTTTCCTTATGTTATTCATCTGTATAAATGTGTGCAGCGCTGTCTATAAGAAACTGGTCATGATGCTAGACTGCCACAGGATTAATTACACACTATACAGGACACCTACTTCTTTGAACACTGAGGTCTACAGGCTGATACTTGACGGACTTGCTGCCTCCAATCCTCTTAAGTCGAGCAAAGAAGGTCTGTGATTCCTTGTTGCCTGCCCCAGTGGGAGTGTCGTGGATGTCTGATTCATCAAACACACTATCTTCCTCTACAAAACAAGTCAGGATCAGTCCAAATCAATCGGTACTACTCCTTATATTAATCTCATGCTTAGTAACGCTCACAATGTTTTTTATACTTTTACCTTTTTCTTTCTCACTGTAGCGGCTAATGTTGGAGTTGTCACTGTAGAGCGGGCCAGCTGAGGCATGTGGTCTGCAGCTGTGGTATTGTGCATTTAGGGTGTTGATGGTGATGTGGATGAGGTGCAGCACCACCTCTTTACTTACATCCATGTCTCTGTATGGGTACTAAAAAAGACAAATATACAGAGAGGTTGAAGATTAAGATGTATTAAATGTATTAACCAGGTGATGATTCCAGATTTGCATTACTCATGACTGCATACCATGGGTGGACAGTATAATCAGAATAACAGGAACATGCAACAATATGCTAATACAAACTATCTAAAATAAAACAGACCAGTCGTTTGCTTGTAGGATGTTAGACTACTGAATATTGTGAATATGCTGCCTTTTTCTTTTGCTTAGTGTTCCAGGACTGGTGCTTCTTACACCCTGTTATGCATCTATGAGAGTCTGTCATTGATGACCCAACTTTAAAACGGTGACTCTTGATATTTACATTTGCATTTACAGCATTTGGCCGATCTTATCCAGAGTGACTTACATTTACATCTAACCAAGCAGTTGAGGGTTAATGGTCTTGCTCAGGGGCCCAGCGATGGCAGCTTGGTGGTGCTGGGACATGAATTTCAGCTAAGTGCAGATTACGAATGCAATGATTTGCAAATCTTCTAAACCCATATTTTATTAACAGTTGAACACAGATACTATATATAAAAAGTGAAAAATGAAAATATGTTGGGCCATTTCAAGAAAAACATTAAGGTAATTTTGAGATTTATAGCAGCAACCCATACATGTCTGGGAACTATGACAAAGAAGACCCAGGACTGTTGAGTGTCCCAGCTTCTTTGATATTAGTGTTGTGCATAATGTATAATATAGTTTTTGTTTGAGAACAATTCAAAACACTCACATTTGTTTCAAATCTCGAAAAAGAAAAATCATGCAATCTGTCAGCATGTAAAATCTGTAAATTTCTTAAAACAAATATTTAAGAACATTGTGAAAATGACTAAGGTGCTCACAAAGAAATGTGTAATGCTAACATGCCTTCAAAATGGCATAAAATCTATTACAAAGAGGTAACGGAGATAACACCAAAATTTGGTATTGCTAACCTGTGCCTTTAAAAAATCTGTTAATTGTCTCAGGTCCAGGAATTTCATATACAAAAAATTTTTTAATAAGCATCTTAGAGGATCTACTTCAGTTTTGCATTGGCAGATAAAACTCTAAATCATTAATTTTTATTTATTTATTTTTGGTTTAAATTGCTTTCCTTCCTGAAAATTAAACCTTTAACATTTGGCTGAAAATTAGTGTTTGTGCATTTAGGATTTATTTGTTGTGACTCAATAATATAGGAAATCAAAAAGATTGTAAATATCTGTAACCAAAATTGTCTAATGTTGGCTTAAACAGAAAAAAGGGAGGAGGTACTGTACATTCTATACCTTGTAAAGAATGACAAGTAAGGCTTTGAGCCACATCTGCCTGATGTGTGGCTTCAGAGCCCAAAGTGAGCAGCGTGGAGCCTCCTGAAAGTTGGGTCTAAGCTGAGGACATGTGCAGTACTTCAGCACCTGGACCACAAGGGGCAGCATCTGCTTGCCCAAACTGATGTTGTAGTCCATTACCTTTGTAACGCATTAACAAAAACAGGTATCAGCATTGTATGCTTGCATTTATTTGAATATAATTTTATTATTTTGCTGATTTGTGGTTTTTCTCATTTGTAAACATGACTCTTGTTTCATTTGTTAATATCTAGTTAATATCTCACCTGTGCAATTCCAGCAATGAATGCGTTGAAGCAGGTTGAAGAACGCATCTTCTGTGGTGCAATCATAAAACAGCCAATCTGCTGATCATAGCCTAGCAATACATACAGGTGCCTCTTGACTGTATTAAAGGCTTTGGCACTGCCGATATCAGTCTCTGCACTGCTCTTATCCTTTGCCATGAACTTCATTAACACCATGATAAGCTGGTGAACAGTCTGGTGATCTATGCCACTGTCCTCTGGGAGAAGGTCCTTGATGAGTGAGTCATTCTCAGGAGGAGAGTTGTGAGCTGGCAAATGGGCTGCAGAAAGTAGAGGTTTACATATCCAGCATCTGATTGGAGTGCTTCAGAATATAAACTGAGTCATAAGACTTGAGTGCTAAACTTAGCCCAGTGATTCATCTAAAGGTTGAGGTAAATGAAAGAACTGGTTCATTTAATTTTAAGGAGATGACTATAAAATCTCTGGTCAGAACTGTAATATGTGCCATCAGTATAGCAAATATTTAAACAATCTTTAAAATGACAGGTGGTATGTGGGAAAGAAAAGAAAAATAAATAAAAAAACAAACAAACCAACATTAATATTAATAATATCTCTTGTTAATATCTTTAACAAATATACTGTGACTAATTAGTCTTACATTACTGCATTATGAAGGATTTTGAATTTATTAATCAAAACCACTGTTAGTTGCCAAAATTGATTACCTGGCAAGACTTTCTCAAGCATGTCTCCAAGTGTGGGTGCAGAATGCTCTTGTCTTGTAAGCTTTAGCGCTAGGA
Source organism: Liobagrus marginatus (assembly GCA_028566295.1). NCBI lineage: Eukaryota > Metazoa > Chordata > Actinopteri > Siluriformes > Amblycipitidae > Liobagrus > Liobagrus marginatus. The sequence continues at coordinate 12,816,727 of JAOUQX010000002.1, forward strand.
AATCACACAAAGACAAATAATTACAGACAAGCACACTGTTCAACAGTTTCACCAATAATTCAAAGACTTATGTACAGCTCAAAAATTACGCTCTTTTACTTTCTTATGTTTAAAATGGTTAATTGTTAGCTTTTATTTGTTGAAACACACAAAGCAAGACAAAGTAATAAATGGTTAACATATTCGAACACTGTTGAATGAGACAACAGACTCACGCAGCTTGGTACAAAATGTCTCAGGCAGGGAAAAGGCGCGTTTCGAGTCGGACATCCCCTTTACGCTGTCTCTGAGAGAGCGGACACTCTTCTGACGATTCCGTGCGAAACGAGCTCGTCTGATCTTCCACATAGCTGCATCGCTTAGATTTGCTGTATTAGTCCGTACCGCAGTGATGGCTTAGATTATAAAGTAAGAAAACAGGCAGTTAATAAGACATCACAATGGGTTGTTTCGAAGTGCATTTAAAAGTGTATTATTTGTGTGATTTTTGACCATGTGTCTACGCAATAAGCAAAAGTCTTGAAGCTGAACACACAAAGTGAATAATATACAAAGGCATACACATGCTTACTAGTTGGAAAAGGAAACTCTTTGTTGCAGTCCAGGTGTAGCTGAGCCTCAAGGGACAGTGTCTCAAAACGATTAACAAAGAATTCCCAGCTAAGGGCAGGAATATCATGCTTTAGAGAGTGCAGCAATAGCAGTTTGTTCAGGATTATGGGACGGTCTCTCACTACTGTGTCAAACTGGAAGTCCAAGCACAGACACAGGCCCTAATGGGAAATAATAACAATGATAATAATTGTGTAATATATAATTAAGTATAATTATTATATAAGTATAATAATATAATATAATAACTATAATTATAATATACACACTCAAAAACAATATCACAGAGCATAACAGAGATACTATTTAACATTACTACGTTTGTTATTGCTATTTTACTTATGGCTATAGTTATATGGTTTCAGTTAGATAATTATTTCTGTGTGTGTGTGTGTGTGTGTGTGTGTGTGTGTGTGTGTGTGTGTGTGTGTGTGTATACCTGTAGTGATGGTTGCTTGAGGGTGTCTAGCAGTAGCCTGGCTCTGGTGGCCACAGCAGGGTTGACATCCTCAACACTGGCCAGAAAGCAGCAGAAAGCATGTGCTAGTGAGTATTTCAGTAGGTGGTTCTTAGATACTGAGCCAATATCCAGAAAGCGACACAGCACTGCAACCCGCTCTACTGTAAACACAGATACATACAATTCAGTTATTAGTTTAATAACAGGCTCTTTTCTGTTCTTACTGTAACATATGACCATATAGTGGAATATGGAGAAATTATTGAGGCTACATCTACTAGGACAAAAAAAAAAGCACTTTTCGATGGGACAATACACAAATTACATGTGATCTAAATCATCAATAGATGGCGCACTATAGTTAAACACACAGTGTGTGCCTGTTTTCAGAGGCCACCAGAGTTTATCCCTTTCTGTCTCTTTCAATGTTGTCTGAGTGGAAAAATACTTTTTATGGACACTGAATAAAAACACTAATCAATGAATAGTGACATTTAAATGTAATTGGCCGTAACTGGAATTCTAAAGTATTTACAGTCCAAAATATATTCCTCAGTGTGGATGCTGTAGTTATTGTGGATCGCTAAGTTCTTAATACTGACACGCGCATAGATCATTTTAAATAGTGACAGCTTATAAGTCTAAATCCAAATATTCCCTTGCCTTTTCCCTTTTACTTCAAACTGGGTTCTCACCAATTCAACCTAAACTAGTGAATACAGAGAATAGGGTGTGGCATTAGATGAATAGCAGCCTTATCCACACCAGTGTTACTGTTATGATCGTGGACGTGCTGAAGGATCAGGTGGTGCGAGGGCTCTATACTGATCTGGCAACAAGCACACACACACACCTGAGCCTCATGCCGCCTCAACAGACCCTGAATATAAAGGTTGCTCACGCACACGTCAGTGTCGATCATTGTTTGTTTGCTTCTTGGATTGTTGTATGGAACGGTAACTTGATTCGGGTAGGTTTTTGGTTTATGTTCCTCTGTAAATGAAGATGTCCATTGCGATTGCCTCACCTCGGCTGCGTTACGTCCGCACCACACCTCAATCGTTACAGTTACATACTTGACTTATTTCATCAATGAAGAAGAATTGACTTCCAATCAGTCTACTCAATTCATTCTCCATTCACCATGAGTCTTAAAGCTCTCTTCAGCCAAACATAAAACAATGCTTAACAAGGATAAAGACCACATAGTCTTTAAAATATTTTAAGAATTATGCATTTAACACATAGTCTTAAAGTATTTTTAGAAGCATCAGATACACATTCTCTGAAAAGCTTAAATGACTATAATCGTATACATTGTTAAGGGTTTCAGAATATTTACATTTCTGGCATTTTGCAGACGGCCTTATCCAGAGCGAATTACATTTATCTCAGTTTTATCCACCTGATCAGTTCAGGGTTAAGGACCTTTCTCAGGGCCTCAGAAATGGCAGATTGGTGGTGCTGGGAATTGACCTCATGATCTTCTTTTCAGCAGTATAACACCTTAACCACCATATTTACGTCAACACATTTGAAAGATTTGTACAAACCAAAAGATAAAACTGACACCCCCCCTCCCTTTTTCTACAATTTCCCTCTTTCCCCACCCCCACATACAGCAAACGTTCAGATAGTCGAAAAAGCATTTCACTGTATGTTGTACCATGTATAATGTACATGTGACGAATAAA
>JAOUQX010000002.1:12819636-12830791 GCA_028566295.1 Liobagrus marginatus
TATATATATTATTTTTTTTTTTTATATATAATGTATATAATAATATTTATATGTGGTTTTTAGTGTTGTTTTTTTTTTTTTTTAATGTTGAATGTAATTATTAAAAAATACACGGTAAAATACTATTTAGGGTATCAACTAATCCCTTTCTAATTATCACCTGGGAATAAGCATCTTCTCTTGAATGTATTCCAGAAACTGGGGGTGGTCTTTGCGAGCGTAATACAGACACTCCCCATGCAGACAGAGGATCCTCATACAGTTCAACATGTTGTACAGGATGTCTGGCTCCTCAAACTTGGCCATCTCCTACAGTGGAAAAGCAGCACTTATCTGAATTCAGAAGGTTAAAAAAGCCTCATTTGCAGTGTGTAAAAGAAGAGAATGTGACATTTACCTGAAGTATGGTATAAATAAGCCTGAGAGAAGCTGGAAGCTGCTGATAGGAGAATTTCCTTTCAGTGTTATTCTTCAAAGCTGCTGTAAAAAGGAAACAGGAATGCAACATGGAATCATCATGAGCTAATAAAAATGACTAAAAGTAAAACAATGTGAGATTCAGTGCATGTACATGGATTATCAAGGGAATCACTCAGGTTGTCAGGGTTGTCCTGGTTACTCCCCTCTTCTGTGCTGTTCTCTGTTCTGAGGCATTCTTTCGACATGGGAAAGACCAGACTTTCCTCAAGATTGTCTACAGTCTCCTGTTTAAAATAGCACAAATAACTTCATTTACTATTTACTACTATCTATTACTTAAATTTTCATATATGATCTTTATACCTGTGTGCCAATATACATATGTATGTCTCTTTGGTATCTCACCACCAGAGGTATCTCTTCAGAACGTGTGAGCCTCTGGAGGAGCTCACAGCCCAGTTGGTAGCAGAGGATGCTGGACTGGCACAGGCTGCACTCCATAGCCTTCTCGTCTTTCTGGCAGGTGTGTGAACCACCCCAGGGAGCCTGGAAGACACTGTTAATTATCGCTACAACGTCCCTTCCCAGGCTGCCTTCCAATCCCAGAGTCACTCCATCATCCTGAAGCTCCATCTACACAAACACAGAAACATGAGTGATCTAGAATTCTCTAGAAGTTAAATGTTGTCATTTATGCTTATGGTTTTGTTGCATTTGTCACCTGTTTGAGAATGAGGTCAAACATAAGGATGAAGCAGCCCAGGTTCATATCATCATCATCACAGTCCAAGTCTAGAGCACAGTTACCTGTGGCATGACCCAGGTTTTTAAAGGGGCTGCAGCGCAAAGGGCTACGGAATGGGCTTCGGAACGGACTAGGAAAAGGACTAAGGGTGTTGTTATGCCCCCTTCTACCAGGATCTGAAACCACACTCACCTACAAAAGACAAGCACACCAAGACCACTTCACATTATACACTCTTTCTTTATGAAAAAAAATGAGAAAATGCATGCATCTACGCTGATCATTTAGTTCATTCAAAATGTATCATTGACATCTAGGATGACAATACTCTTCCGCTTTCCATCGATCAAACCAGAGGTGTTTGAATGTACAACTTGCTGGCCAATAATAGAGCCTTTTTAACTAGACTATATTTAGTCTTTGACTGGTTGTCATGACAACCAGCCTCCCTTTAATATTGCACCCAATAAATGAGCAGGCTCTGCTCATTCCACCAGCTGCTGCACATTGCAACTACTCAGTATTAGTTATTGTATTATTCGGATTATTCAGAACCCAGTCAAGTTAATAGATGCCGTTATACCCTTCTGGCTCCAGCATTTCCTATTAGGTCTGTGCCTCGTGTCTTTCGTTGATTGGCCAGCTCCTTCACAGAGTTTACCCCATCTGAGAACATGCCAATTAAGAGCTGCAGGGGCACAACAATGTCCAGCTCGGACAGCACCTGCACATAAAATGTACAATATGACAACATTATTTACATTACATTTCTTAGGTATCAGGTTTAGTCTAAGAATACAAACATATGCGAATATGGACACATGCACTCATGGTTTGTATAAAATGAAAACATAATGATGCAGTCTTGGGGATGACATCACTGCAACCTCTGACATAAGTGTCTGCAAATGGTTGTCTAAAACTGCACATTTCTCCTCAATGAAATTAGTGATGATGGGGCTCTCTGCTGACTTTACATAGGATGCACAAGGAACAATCAGAAGCTAAACATGTGACATCAAAGACTCAAATGCGGGAGCTTTGGGTCACTGTTTGTCTCACGATACCACTGACCCAGATCTATACTCAGCATGTGCTATTCCTTTATTTTTCCCCATAATCCTCGCAAAAAAACACAAGACATGCACAAATTTAGTTCTGAAATTTGACAAGAAAAGAGAATTAAGGAGCTTGTTACAATGCAAATCCCACTGAAGATGTATAGGATTTATCTGGATGTATATCGGATTCTCACATACATTGATATGTACTTACATGTAGCCATAGTAAGGCTTGTTCTTGTACTGATGCAGGATATCCAGTAAATCGGCAACTTATGAAACCAAACATCTCGTCCATGGAGAAGGGCAGTGGGCATAATTCTATGTCAAACATCTTGCTGTGGGAAAAAGACAACAGTGAGAGGAAAAAATATGACCTCTCTGGCTTTAATATGAAAGCCAACGCAATAAAAGACACATTTAGAGTTATCCGGTCAAATGAAGAGACTTAATTAATACTGAACATAAACTCATAGCCGATTTTTCAGAGCGGTGAGAAAATGAGGGCAGGAGACTTAGCTAAAGGCACACAAACTGCTGTCTTCTCATTAATATTGACCTCTATAAGGCTTCACAGTACTAAATTAATTCCACAGAGCCAAAAGGGGTCCACATTTGACCTTATTTGGTCAAATAAGGTCAACTGCTTATCGGGTGTTTGTGGCTCAATGGTATAAGGCTCTGGGTCAGTGATCAGAGGGTTGGGGGTTCAAGCCTTGCACCAGGCATGCTGCCATCATGGGGTCCTTGAGCAAGACCCTTAACCTCACTTGCGCCAGGGGTGCCGTTTGTTCTGGCTGACCCTGCGCTCTGACCCCAGCGTATTCTGACCAGTATGCTGGGATGTGCGGAAAATAAAATTTCACTACATGTATGTGTATGTGACAAATAGGATCTGAAAATGTCAGTAATCATTCAGATCTTCAATTTATTTATTTTTATTTATTTTTATTTGTGGTGAAGGTCATGGCACCTATTTGGTGAGTGTGCTGTTTTGACAACGAAGACAGGCTACGTAGGAGCAAACATGGGGTTTCCTTAAAACCATGCATCACATCTCAATTGTTGCTCACACTTGCAAATAAATTACATAGACCATTTATACTACCCTATGGAGTGTTTTGGGGAAATGGTTTCTTCTTCAGTTCCACTCAACCAAGTATATTTTTGGGGTAAAACAAATGCATAAAATGAATTTTTAAATCTTACTTTTTTTTTATTTGTATGCATGTTTCTATGGCTTTTTTTTTTTGCAAAGAAGGTTAATATTATCATGTGCAGTAGTAGCAGTCGCTGAAACAGATAAATTCATGCTACAAAACCAAAGTGATGCTACAAAAACAACACTTCAAAAAATTCTCCATGCAATTTTTAAATAAAATAAATGAGTCAGTAAAGGTGAAAGGTTAACTGGGAAACTGATATAATACTGCATGTTCTATTATAAATAAACAAAACAATCCTTATTGGCAGTCACCAATTTACCTAAGGACTTCCCGGAACTCCTTCAACTGGTTGTCTGGCACTTCTGTTCTTATGGACTCCAGCCATTCAGGCATAAAACACTCCCAAAGTGGCTGGCTGATCACATTATAGGGGATTAAACACAGTATTCGGTTCAGGCCTTCCTTTAGCTGTGAAACTGTGCTGCAGGATTTATCCCAATAACCACCCACCTGTATGCACACACACACACACACACACACACACACACACGCACATACAGTATGTATACATACTATGCAGTCAGAGGGGAACATAAATTTATAGCAATTCAGCAGGCGAAGAGCAGAGCCTCTTTTTACCCTGGCGAACTCCACTGGCTTGGGCAACAAGCACATGACCATGACATCGAAACGTACATCACAGACAGTTTTAAGCCACTTTGTTACAAACTGTGGCTTGAGCTTCTCCACTAGACTGCCGACTTCATCATCCATCATGTAGGCAGTGGAATGGAACCACTGGAAGACCATGCTAACTAGCCGGGCAAGGCTCTCTGTGGGTGTGTTCTCACTTGGTGTACAAAGGCTCACCTGGAGCAAAAATGAGGAGAATGGAAGGATGGAAAGTTGGATGGAAATGAAGGTTAATTTGTTAGCATAGCTGTAGTAGTGTACTAGCTGTATTAATATGCAGAAATAGGAATATTAGTCAAGTGAATGCCTTAGTAAAGGAAATAGGGATTATATGGTTGCAGTATTTAGCAGTCTAGTATTTTTGTAATCACTAGTTATAGCATCAGTGATATAATATTGGTAATAATGGTATTAATATGGAAAGAAAGTAATTTTTCAGTCTGAATCCTAAATCAAGTGCATTATCATTTTTCCACGTTGAATCCAACGGAAAACACGTGCACCTGCATACTCACACACATATCAGAATAATTATACTCCTTACCAAGAGCCAGATGCCAAACTGACTGAGCAGCCTCTGATCATGCTGGTCATCCTCTTTATTTTCAAATTCCAGGTTGTCCAGCGAGTGGTGGGAGGTGGAGAGGCCCATCTGACGCCGGCGGTTCATCTCAAACTCCCGCTGCTCTGCATGGATCTCTGCCTCTTTCAGCAGGCTAACAAAGCGTGAGACATATGACAAAGCCTAATGTCACAATAAATAACACAGCCAATAATACAGTCAATATGTCAATATTTTACTTTCCTGTAATTTGAAATCTTTGCCTTAACAACTGGGAGCATGTGACCTTGGTGTTATGCTTGAATTGATAAATAAAATGATAGATGCAACATATACAACTATATATGATAAATACTTTAAATCTCTGTATATATTATTGATTTGGATAAGTAATTTATACCAGAAATCCAAAAAATATATGATTTATTTAGGCTTTGGATTACTGATCAGAAGGTGTGCAGATTAAGCCCCAGCAATGTCAAGCTGCTACTATATTCAGCCATTGTTCATGGCCCTTAACCCTTTGTGCTCCGAGTGTACTCTATCATGCTTGATCCTGTACTCTTGATCCTAAACTTATTTCACTCTTCAACAATGTATATGTGACTTCTATAAGACGTGTATATAATTCATTGTATCAACTTTTTTCTTTTTCGAATAAGTTAGCATATTTAATAGAAATTCAATACGTGTATGCAGCATACAGTTTTATTGTCAGTGATGGACCGTGCACAGTGTGTGTACCTGATGACAGATTCCACAGTGCAAACGAGCTCTTCGGCTCCACACTCACGCGTGTTGATGGGGGGAGGAGAGGTCTGGTAGAGATGAGACTCTGCTGAAGCACCCACCTCACTACTGTGGTGGTTGACATGGCAACGCTTGCAGTAGCGCACAGGCCGGTTACCATGCCGACCACAGCAGCCAGCCGAGAAGCAGGTGACAACAGCCCGTCTCACATGAGAGCTGCAGTTCTGCTGGCCAGAAACAGAGAATGAGAGGGGAGGAGGGGGGGGGAGAGCGACAAAGAGAGCGAGAGAGAGGGTGTAAATCAAAGACAGAGAAACAGAAGGACCAACAGTCTCCATCTATAATACACAGTGTTATTATAATATATAAAGTATTCTATTAAGTATTCTATTATTTTGAAATACCCTTTTATGGGTTACATCTGTTACAGCATACCAGCATTAACTGTACGAATGGTAAGAACAAGTGATTGTGGCAAACTGCATGGCACACAGCGTATTAAATAAGCCACTGTTTGAAGATGAAATTGAAATGTGATATGTTCTAGTTCTAATGCCACATAAAATCCTGCTTCTCCTAGATGGAGAGAACCCAAATGCAGCATTATACTATAGCAATTATTTTAAAAATGTTATGATCCAGATTAATTATATTGTTTTTGATTACCCTTTGTCAGAAAATGCATTATTATTATTATTATTATTATTATTGTTGTTGTTATTATTAGTAGTAGTAATAGGAGTAGCAGTATTATTATTATAATTATAATTATTATTATTATTATTATTATTATTATTATTAGCAGTAGTAGTAGTAGTAGTAGTATGTTTTAAAAGGTGTGCAGGGATATATGTGTGCATTACATTTATGAAGAAGGCACATTTTAAGCAGCAAACCTATCTAAATGAATAACCGGGCCCAGTACATGTAATCATCAAAAGAACAGTTTGCATTATACAATGACAAAACCAATTTAAAAGATTGTGGATTAAAAATTCCTGTAAGCTTCATGACAGCTGCCTCATATGAAAATGCTGTGTGATTCTTTCAGTCAGGGTACCTGAGATTACTTCCCACTGCTTGCTGGCTCGCTGTAAAAACACAGCAAGGAGGTTTTCCAGGACACACATCATCATAGCTATTGCTTCCATTGTGAACATGTTGTATATCAATATGTTGTATGTCAGCAAGGACAGTTTTGAAAAGACTGAATAGATTTCAGTGAGACTATTAAAGGTCTAACTGACATTTTGAGACCTAAACTTTAATCTACAAAATTGTACTATTATGTTACACAGGCAACCATTTTCTTACCAGCACTGAATTTGCATTAATATATTTGAGCCTTAAGGACTTGTCAGTCGACAAGACTTATATTCATAACTCTTGTAACTACATTTCTGTCCGATTACTTTCATTGTACTCACTAAATAATTCATAAAAATTACTGAACGGTGTGCTTTAAAACGAATATATGAATAATAAGAAAAATTATTCCAAGAGTTTAAAGTGTTCCATTCACACTAGTAAGGTACATTGAGTTTTAATGACTTTAATATCTAAAATGATTGAACAGTAATAAGCTGATGTTATTGTTAAACAATTTAAATGCAACACTGATACAGATCTATAAGCGGATGAAGCATATTACACTTGAGGACAGGCAACAAAAAGCATGCAGATGTGCGAACGTATGCTAATTATATCTTAGATCCTGACTGCCATGGCAACCATTATTCAAGACGTAAGAAGAGTCACAGACACGATGAAAGCCTGTCTAAATACAGCATGTGTAACCTGAATATAATTTCCCATATGTAAAAGAAATAATAGACTTGAAACAATAGCTTTGAAATAATAGACATTCACACAATAAACGATCCACTCCTATGGTTAAAGACATGATTTACAAACGGCATGACTGCATTCCCACACATAGAACACATGAACAGACATAAAATACTATTTATGAAGATCTTACCTTCTTCTGACATATAGCAGATATTTCAGCTGTTTGAGTAAAACAATAAAGGATATTGTAATAAACGTTCACTCCTCAGTCAAAATAGAATTTTGTGCTAGCAAATTCTAAATATCTGGAAAGCGATATGATAGTGAACTATAATTCAATCCCGATGTGTTAGATACAGGTCTGATGAAAGTTTATTATCTACAAAATATGAAGGAGCATTAGAAATCAATGTTGTTTTATAATGTCATTCATGCAAGACTGTGTGTTGTTATACAGCATTAAAACTATCCACAAGCTGAATAATAATGCTGACCTTGAGGTAGGAGCACATCAACCAGCCATTCTGCATGATCCCTATAGATACAAAACATCAGACAAAAAGAGAACCAAAACACATGTGAAACATTTACAACACATACAAGAACCAATATTGACGCTACATAATAAGCGCACGCTTCAAGCACTAACTCAACTTCTTTTCTTTTTTTAAACGTCTATTTACACAATGCAAGATTAATAAACAGAGTAAAGCCCACAGCTGTTTAATTAGCAATGATTATGTTACAGACTCTTGGCAAAGAGTGGGTAATATAACCATAGTAACTACTCATGTGAGCAAACACCATAACCGGTAAGAAACCCATTCACAGACCACTGTGTACCTACAACGTGCAAAATAATTAAATCCTACCCTACAATCCTCTGACTACATTCTTCACAGATATACAGAGGAGGAGGCTTGTCTCCAAGAGCAACCGAGAGAGTGGGGTCGATGCACATCTAAGTGGAAAAATACAACAAGTATGTTACTGGATGCCAGGCCCACAAAATCACAATAAATGTCACACAAATTAAAACAGCAGTATCATACATACTGGCTGTCCACCATGTAAGTTACATTCCGATATGCACCTGAAATTAGGATTTGAGATCAACAGTATATGTCACAAGCACACGCACCCTGCAATATGTTAGATTAAATTCATTGCCATATTGAAGCCCTGAAGTATTTATTCTGTTTAATGACAGAGGTCAGTAGTCAGGCTACAGCTTTAATACAATAGCCAGTAATTTACAGAGGTCTTCTGCTCATGTGATGACCCAATCCTCCGGCAGCACCGGGTCATCTCTTCCAATTAAGCTTCCCCACCTCCAGCCCAATTCGCACTGCCCCCTCTCAGGCCTGCTGTAATTGAAATGCGGGGCATGTCTATTCCTGTTTCATTTTCTCACTTCAGTGTGCAAGCTGAGACAATACTGTCGGAGAAGGACAAACGGCTACAGATATTATCGGGGATATGTGCGTGTAGAGTGTGTGTTTGTATGTGCTTGCAAACGTGTGCGCATCTTAGTACAACTGAAAGAAATCACATACATATAAATGCATGCTTACTCAAATGATACCAACATTAATAAACCAGTTTTAATGGTACCTTCACTGCAGGCTTATTAATCGAATTCTGACATTCAATATGCTGGCAATGAATGGGATTCCAGGCTGAAGAGGTATCAAGAGGAAGCAATGGAGGAAGAAAAAGGTTACAGATTTTAAGAAATAAGTAACAAAAAATATATAAATGAAAACAGTATAAAATCGGATATTTTGGTCATTTAAAGCGCATATGGTATAGTCAAGGCTCATTACACATGTTTTAAAAACACAGGCTACATCAAAGCTATTTAATAACACTTAAGGAGTGTGCAGTGACCAAAATATGCTTAATATGAACAAATCAAAACTTAATATCTTTTAGATTCCATACAGACACCTTTATACAAATTCTCAACTATACATATTTATATGAGCTGCATTAACTACATAAAAGTGCTTAATATGTTTGGAACGAATGACCAGCTTCATTCTTTTTTTTGTCTTCGAAACTTCAAGATCATGTAAAGCATATGCATTCAGTCAGGTGTACACAAATCGGTGTGTATACAAGCAGAATTGAATGTACCAACCATATTGACTTACCTGTGTACTGCAGTCCCCTGTACTCACTAATTGCACCTGGAGGCTTGAGATTAGGCCAGTAATGAAAGAGCATTTGAACAGCTGGAGGCTTTACTTGGGATGGTCCATAAGATATTACATACAAAAGGTCCTAAAAAAGTAAAACATTTATTTAAAAAAACAAAAAGTGTTTGAGAGGCAATGCCACAAATGACAATTCTGAAACGATAATAGGATCTAAAAAGACTACCTTCCACACTTCCTGCTTATACTTCATCAGGCACTCCAAAAGCTGACAGTGGTATACTGATATAAGCATAAAAAAAACTGATCAGCTGATGTACATTTTCTTGTCTTCACTTATTGAACAAATTCTCCAGAACACTGAAACACATACAGTTTATCTACCTGGGTTTGAGGTATACTGCATAGCAATCATTAGCATAGAGGAAGCCGATAGATTGACGTACGCAGGAACGCCTCCTTCTTTCCGAGTTGAACCCACTTTGAAAAATGAAACGGCACAAGCTTACAGAAACAAATGTTATGAAGGATCATTACAATATCTACCAATATTTGCTGTGTGAAAAAAAAGAATAACTATCAATATAAGTAATTGAATTACAATTTAATTATTGACAAAATATGTCTGCATTCATTCACATGGAACAATTTCATGAATAATTCTAGGTCCACTTAGTAGGTATATTAAGCATTTCTTAATATACAGTACTATGCAACAGTTTTAGAGCATTGTGAAGAAATGCTGTACAGTAAAAATGCTATCAAATTATAGATTTAAATTCGTTTTCCATCAAAAGTGAGTGAACAGAAGACAAATGTAACTCAAATTAATATTTGCCGCAACTATCCTTTGGCTTCAATCCAGCACCAATTCAAACACCAGTACACTTTGTAAACTTGCACAAATGTAAGGATTTAAAGGATCAAAGTCAGGATAGTTTAAAGTTATAGGTTAATTAACCAATTATACCAATCAGGTGGTTATGATTATCAATTTCATATAAAGGAGGAAACACAGTCATTATCTGAAAAAGAAACAGCTGTGTTGGAGACTTTATATGGGCAAGGAACAACCAAACTCTGCTCCTAAAGTGAGATTGTCATAGGTCTTATTGTCACCATAACTAGACTGAGCAAAGCAATAATGTGACACAAAGTAGTTATACTGCCTACAGATTTCAAAACAAACTTGGGTTTCAAGCTGTACATTTTGAGCTATTTTTAAAAAGCACAAACTAAATGGCAATGTTGAGGACTGTAGACGTAGTGGATTGCCCAGAAAACTAAATGCAGTTTCCAAAAAGGCTGTAGACTGGTACAGTTATGAGGGACTGCAGGCAAAAGTGAAGAATACTGTAATTTGCAAGTTTGGGGCTGTATTTCTGCAAATGTCGTTGGAGATTTGGTTAGGGTTAATGGTGAAAAATACTTCCATGGACTCAATGCTGGACAATGCTGGAAAAAAGGACTCTGAAAAATACCGGAAGATACTTCTAATTGGGACAAAATGTATACTTCAGCAAGGATACAACCAAACATACAGCCAAGGTCATTAAGAACTATCTTTGGGATAGAGAAGAACAAAGAAACAGGAAGTGATGGTTTGGCCCACACAAAGCCCTGATCGCAACATCATCATGTCTGTCAGGGACTACTTGACAAGACAGAAGGATTTGAGGTCGGCATAATTCACAGAAGTTCTCCAAGCTTTTTGGAACAACCTTCCTGCTGAGTTCCATTAAAAACTGTGTTCAAGTGAAGCTAGAATTGGTGCTGTTTTGCAGGCAAAGGGTAGTCACACCAAATAT
>JAOUQX010000002.1:12861764-12872553 GCA_028566295.1 Liobagrus marginatus
TGGTCTGGTTATTTTATGAGATGAGGATTCCGATTGAGGGCACGGATGGTTTGCGGAAAGAAACGATCTCATTCTCTGTTTTTGCCTTTAAGGATCGGTTTGTAAACTGTGGATGTGCTGTGTTGGGGCTCAGTGACCGAGCTGGCTGATGTTATCTCTTCCATTAAAACCCATCTGTCCTTGAAGTTAAGATGGTTTTAAAATGGAGCATCAACATGGAAACATGCAACAGACTAAAGGCAGTGGAAAAGCATTCAGGCTTAGATTAGACAGTTTCTTATTTGTAGAGAATTTGTAAACGTTGACCCGGGGAAAACTGACTCTCTCTCTCTCTCTCTCTCTCTCTCTCTCTCTCTCTCTCCTTTTTTTTTCTTCAGGTTGTGAGGATATCATTGTGGAAAGCATTTGTCTAGAAACGCTGATCTCTATTCTGAAGTGGAGTTCTCAACCGTACGGCTCTAAATGGGTCCACAGACAGGCCATACATTTCCTGTGTGAAGAGTTCAGCCAGGTCATGACCTCAGATGTGCTCTGTGAGCTCCCCAAGGATCAACTGCTTGCAGCCATTCAATCAGACTACCTGCAGGTACACTGTTCTATGGCTTTCTTCTGTCTGATGAACCCAGCATCTAAAATATCAAGATTATACGTGACCTGATAAGTCACATATTTTCTCTTAAAACAGACTTTGTAGTGTAGCAAATGAAACCAGTTAGTGATGTCAGTAATTTGGACCATTCAAATTTGACGTTAGAGGAAATATGTCGTGGTGCATGAAGCCTTCTACCTGTCAAACCGGTATGAAGTTTGCTATTGATGAAATTGATTTGTTTGTTATTTAAAAGATAAATCACTAGGATTCTGGCCGTTCAAATTGAGTCAAAGGTACTGTGGACCTTTTTTCTGTCAGTTATGTAGTTCATCGATTAATAGCCTGCTTCCAACGTTTGCTAACACTATTGCTATCAGGCTGTCATTTGGCATGGGATTTTTAAAACTGCATTTTTATGTATGGTCATAGAATCTGGTATGTTTAAGGAGGGTGAAATTTGGATAAGTGGAGATGCTGATTTCTAAGTGAACATTTAAATAGGGTTAAAAACCACCAATCTGAGTTTTTGTGGATTATTTAAATTGTTTATTAAGGGGGAGTTGTTCTAACCAAATAAAAATGCACAAAATAAAAACATAATGTGAAAATGTAATCATATTTTCATTACAAATAAGTCAACATGAACGTACTGGAATATCAATTTTAGTGTACAGCAGCACATAATCCAGATTAAAAACCTGGTATAAATCAGAATCATTTATGTTAAATTAAATCTGTCTATGTTTGAACATTTACTTCAAGAGAAGGAGAATCTGATCTTTCAAGTTAATATGATTTATGAATTTGCTTATATTTAAACCGTAATTAAAATAGTGCAGAATATTATTTTCTCCTTTGTTTTAAATGTTAAAACTCTTCCTCTTTTTAGTAAAATTCTAGATTCCTGCTAGAAACCATTTTTCCTGTCCAGAATCTCTATTCTGTTGCTTTTAGGGCTGAACAATTAATCGCATTTGCAATAATATCGCAATATTCACAAAGCAGCCTCAGAGGAAGACTTACCACGCAGCTCTGTACTTCGACATGTTAACGTATACAACGGCATTTGTTAAAGTAGTTCAATAAAAATGCCATTCATATCAATTCATGCTTCACCTACTTTCAACATAGCATAGGCCTACAGGAAATTATTTTAAAGATTGTTTAATAATATTAGTTTAATAATAGTGTGCTGGCTGTCTTTGTTGATTAATACAAAAGATTAAAATGTGGCGCTTAAAATATAATTGCATATTAAATCGCAATATTGGTTAAAAATAAAATCGCAATTCAATTCTTTTCCAAAATCGTTCAGTCCTAGTTGCTTTCCACGTTACAGTGTGAGCAGTAAAATGGGGTAAGCTCTGATGACCCATTTTTCCATCTTTAATTACTGTGCGTCTTTCACAGAGAAGCTGCCTGTAATATACTTAAATCAAAATAAAAAGATTTGTGATTTAAAGAGTGTTGATTTCAGGTCTTAAATACCGATTTAAAACAAGGTAGTTCAAGGCAGATATCTGCCATGTTCAGGTATTCAAAGTAGGTCACAGAGCCTGACCTTCAGTAGATAGAGGAGCCACAGCATGAGGTAAAGCGGTGTCTCCGCTCTAGTCATTAAAGTGTCACATCCTTCAGCCCATCTTTGAAATATGAGTGTGGTAATATTCCTGTGTTGCGCCTCGTTGTCTCTTTCACAGGCGAGCGAGCAGGACATTTTGAAGTATGCGATTAAGTGGGGCGAGCACCAGCTCATTAGGAGGATGGCTGACCGCGGTGAGATTGCCGTTCCCTTTGACCCTCATTCACTGTATATTATCACTTCAAATATATTCCATCCTAAACTCCGTAATGCACAGCAATGAAAGGTATAGAACAGTACATCAGTCATGTCTGTGCACTGATGTTCTCGATCATTATCATCTGGTACTCGCTGATGATACCGATGCTTGTAACATTTTTGTTGTTGTTGTTGTTGATGTGGCAATTTTCCAAGCACAACAACACATTGAGACTAATGAATATAGGACAGCATTAACTTCCAAAGGGTATAATAACCAAGGGCATAATAATAATTTTGAAATATTTCCACACTGCTGAGGCTGACATTGTGTTAGCCATGTGTGCCATTATGTCTGCCAAATACTGTAAATTAAATAACGTCATGTATCGGTCTTTGGTATCTGGGTATACAAGTACATGAGCTCTGTATTGACCCCTATACCTATACTGGTTACGCCTAGTATAGTCCTAGGGACTGGTTTCTGTTCTGGGATAAACTATACAGTGCACATAGATACTATAGTGCAGGGTCAATGCAAACTGTTTATACGTGTGAAAACGAAGACTTTCTTTGTGTACATATCAGAGCCCAATTTACTGAGCGGTACGGCTCACAGTGTGAATAAGCGTGGCGTGAAGAGGAGAGATCTGGACGTGGAAGAGCTGAAGGATATTTTGTCTCCCTTGCTGCCATACATCCGCATGGAGCACATTCTGCCAGCCAATAGTGACGTCCTCGCCGATGCAGTGAGTGTTCAGTCATTTTAGGCTTCATGTTTGAAAGTGCAGAATGATGACTCGGATCAGGTCTGCGCATGACCTTTTTTTTAGCCTTTCTCAAGCTGCTAGCTATCGACTGCTGAGCAACGGGTTAAGTTAAAGCACTGTATGTAGCCAAGCTTGGTTTGCTGAGACGACTGTGCTTTTTGCAGCTGAAGCGTGGCTTGATCAGCACTCCTCCATCAGATATGCTGCCCATAGCAGAGGGAGGCAAAGCAAATGCGTGGCTTAGGCAGAAAAACACGGGCATTTACGTGCGTCCACGGCTCTTCTCTTCCTACGTGGAGGAGGCAAAGGTAAGCCCAGTCAATACCTACATCATGATGATTGTTCAATTAAACAATTATATTGTACTTTAATGTTGGTTGAAAGTGGTATAATGGTAACAGTAATAAAAACTGCCTTTTCACTCACATGTACGTTAAAACCTGTATTTCGTCCTTTACGATGTTTGGGAAGAATCAGCCGAACATTCAGAACAAATATGGTGTTTAAGCTGTCCCTGCACAATTAGTCTCTGAATCAACGCTGGTTAAAGACCTGAGCACACGGGACAATCGTTAAAACATTTATCTTTTAATCTTTGCAATTGTAAACATAACTAAATGGCACCACAGCATAAACCGGTTAGTAAGCAATGGCCAACCTGAGTCCTGCTCACCAATAACACAGTGGTATAGCCAAGTTTCCGTTTTCAGTAGGAGAAAGATGTGATGGTTAAAGTTGTTGTGTGCGTAGTCTGTCCTTGAGGAAATGATGGTGGAACAGACCGATCTGGTTCGGCTGAGAATGGTGCGCATGTCTAACGTCCCAGACACCCTGTACATGGTCAATAACGCTGTGCCCCAGTGCTGTCACGTCATAAACAACCAGCAAATCACTGGCAACCAAAACACTGCCCCGTCTGTCGTGGCCAACGAAATACCAGGTGAGTGTCTGAAATGCTTTGTCCATGAGTGTGACTTGGGACATGATTCTTTGTCAGGTTTCCTGGTAAGGTAAGGAACTGCGTCATTTGAAGGAAGAAAAAAAAAAAAAAAAAAGTGTGTCTGATCACATGATCGTAAAAAGGATTATTATATTGAGGAAAGGTTAGGGAACTCCTGCATGTGTTTGATCATTGATGTCATCATCCTATTTATAAGTCCTTCCTATTTATATTTGTGCGTGTGTGTAACAGTGCCAGGCCTGGCAGTGGTTAGAGAGATGATTTCCAGGCTGCAGGAGCTCAAGCACACCGATCAGGTCCAGAGAGCTTATGCTCTAAACTTTGGGGAGGGCGCGACAGTGAGCTATGAGCTTCAGCTCCGTGTTCTTAGAGAGTACGGCCTGCCTGACGGCGCTGCAGAGTTACTGCAGGTTAGTCTATTATGGGGCAAACAAATGATCTAATTGTTAAAGCTGTATGAATGCCTGTATTTATTCTTTGCATGTTCTGTCCTGGCAGAACCCGCACAAGTTCTTCCCGGAGGAGCGGTTTGGAGATGAGAGTCCTCTCCTTAATCTGAGAGGAGTTGGCAGTTGCAGAGTGAATAGCTCCCCTGCAATGAACACCATGTTTACTGAATTGGAGAGCCTTAACCCCCCTCTCCCTCCACTGCCACCCCCATATCATGCCACGTCGACTCAGGCACAGCACAGAGTAGTGTGGGGCTGGAGGGTGGCAGTGCCACCCCCCTCCCGCTCATTCTCTTACCCCTGTAACCACACACTGCTCCAGCAGAGAAACTCCTCCATGCCCAAATCCAGCAACCCTGCACCCCTCGCTCCTGACTACAGCATGGCTCCGAACATGGGGAAAGCACTTAACCCAGAGTCATGTGGGGTGAGTGTCACACACGTATCAGCATCTCGCACTGCATTTTTAAATGTGTAAACTTAGTACTATAGTATTGTTTATAGCTAGTTATACTTTCATCTACGCTGCATTTCATTCGATTTGGTTTGGGTTGGTGATTTGGTTGCTCTATGTTAATGTAGCTTATTAAAGAGTTAGATGGTTTATCACCTGAAATACCTTTTGATGTACTTCGATTTGTATTCTGTGGTTTTTGGTTTCCATTTAATGTTTTTCTATAATTCAGTTTAACATTTTATGGAAACGGAAAGTCTGGAAAATGTACATCATGCCAAGTCCGGGCAATTCTCCATCCTCTTCCTCAGTGGAAGTTACATCAATAATGCTGCAGTTCTAACCCTTGTTTATATATACAGAAGAATATACAGAGCCATTGTACAATGTATTTGTGACCAATAAACTTGAACTTGAACTTTAACGCACACAGCATGTCATAATAAGGAACCTCCTACTGTTCTGATTACCGTTAACATTCCTGGATGTTAACGGTAATCAGAACAGTAGCATGCTAAATGCTTTTCAAAATCCATAGATATCGTTTGGAAAAGAAATGTAATGATCAGATTTATGCTATTAAGCCTGACTTGTGTGTCCAAAAGTATTAATAAACCATCTCAAACTGACTTCTGATCATTCCATTTCTTTTCCAAACGATATCTATGGATTTTGAAAAGCATTTAGCATGCTTTGTTTGTTACGAAGTTAATGAAGTTACAAATATGCATGTTAATGACATGATTATACTTCATAATAACTGAGTTTGTCCGATTTTAGAGTCCGGAACCTCTGATTAGTGATTATATGCCAGACATCGCTGTTGGAGTGTCCACTATGACTCTGTCGGAGCGTGGAAAAACTCAGGACGGCACTCTTCATCCTCTTCCAAACATGATCTCTACTATCCCCAAACAATATTCTTTTACTCGACTGTCCCACAAGAGACATGTCTCCAAACAACAATCGGCGGCTCCAGACGTTTATGGCTTGCCAAATCAGGACACTCTTGTGTCTAGCCTTCCTTCTCAGGGCACCTACACGAGTCCAGACTTGTACGGACAACTCAGAGGGCCAAGCAATAACCTAACCCTTTCATGTATTTCTAACACGTTGTCAGTTCACACCCAGACAAGACTAGGGCCAAAATCTGACTCCCTTCATTTGGATGTCTTGGGTCAAAGATTGGATTTGGACCATGCCATTGCAGGAGTGTCAGACTTGGAATGTGGTCTTGGGCATTCAAAAGGAGGTGCTGAGTCGTATGAGGAGCACAGCTCAATTTCAGGTGGGACAGAGGGCATGAGGGAGGCCTCTGGAGGAACTGGACGCCACAGGAGCATTAGTAAAGAAACCGGAATCGGTTGGGATAACAGGTCACCCAGTAAGCAAGAGTACCAGTATAAGAAATCCGCACTTTAAACCAGATAATAAAAAGCTATGGACTTTGACACGGACTGTTTAAAAACATTTTTTAAAGTGCTGCATTTCAGTGACGTCTTGCAGGTATGTTATGTTATGTCACTTTCATTACAGCCTAGTGGGAGAACAGAGGAGGGGTTTAGTCCTATACCGAAAATATTTTAGTTTTAGCAGGACTTAAGAATGAATGGATTTTCATTTGTGTATGTATGAATACAGAGAGGGGTTTTGGGGTTTTTTTTTCCTCTTTCTTTGCATTTCAATGGATTCTCCTGAACACCAAATTCAATATACCAAGTCTGTGACTAATATATTAACTGATGAAGGTAACATCAATAAAATATGCCTTCCGTTGAAAACGTAAATCAAATCAGCTCTTAGATGAAAGTCACGAAAAAACAACACTGCCAGTCTAAAGTTTGGATACCTAATTATGGATTATTTTCTAATAATAATAATAATGAAGACATTGGTACTTTTGGTCGCGCTGGGTGAATTGAATTATACAGTAAGTGATCAAAGTGCTAATCTAATTAATGATTAACTAATTACAAACAATTAATGATTAAACATATTGTGCATTTCTTACCAGTTTCTTTACTAGCTTTATTAACTAGGTTCCCTAATACGCTGGGCACTTCGTTTTCACTGATTTTCTTTAATAGAAGCTTGTTTTTGATGAAATATGATTTGACGCTGGGGGGGGGGGGAGACATTTGAAATACAATTTGAATCATGTGGGCATTACTGTCACTATAAAAATCAAATGTAAATATCATGCGCTATCCGTGTGCACAACCGTGGGAAGAAAAATTACAAGCAGTGTAAATTGTGTTGACTTATAGGCATTGCTCCTGAAAGTCTCTCTCTCTCTCTCTCTCTCTTCCTTGTAAATATTCCGATCCTTTATTATTTTGATGATTGATTGTAGTCAAGGAAGGTGTGTGTATGTATATATATATATATATATATATATATATAACGAACCCAAACCATATCAGGAAAGTGGAACAAGCGACATTATTTCCTTTTGTCACCTGTCTGCATGCACTCTACATTAGTTTTATCAGTATGAATGGGACGCATTTTAATATGTAGCCACTATTCATCTGAGAGCTGATTGTGATGTTTTTTTTGTTTTGTTTTAAACATTCTGAATGAATTTTTCTGTACCATAAGAGCTCGCATACATTATTCCTCGGCGTCTTTGTTTTATTGCACTCTATCCATGAATAACCACCTTTTGTATAAAAATAGCAGAAACCTGTACTACTGGTTTTGATTGGATAATTTGTTATTGTACACAACGTCGTGGCTCAGAAACTCCAAAATATCACTGTGCCACCGGCTAATGTTTTTGTGAGTATTGACACGTGTTGTAATTTTTTTTTTCTTTTTTTAACAGCGGTCACAATATACGAAGTATCCCATAAAATTGTCAAACTATAAGGCAATGCACTGGGTAATATAAAGGCATGCGTGCTACTCGCATGCTCAGGAGAAAGGTAAATTCGTAGCTCTGAAAGTTAGCCGCATTCTATACCTTTACTCGTAGACAGCGTTAACATTTTACACCTTTCTTCTAAGAAAATATTTGTTACGCAACAAACTTAGAGTAGCTACAATCAAGACGTTTCAATATTTGCATTAGCACCAGCCTTGGGAATGATTCATCTGTGCACTGTAGAAAACAAGCATGCATGGGTTCACATCCAGTTGCCTTAGCTGGAGATTTTCAGAAAGCAAGAGAAAGGAAAAAAATGTCTAAGCCATTGTGTTGTCCAGGGCTTTATGTCTTTGTGTCCAATTTTACAGAGTTCATGGTTTGTGGATAATTTGTAGAGCTTTCGAAGTGTGCACTACCCTCAAGCTAATTCACACGCTCATATCTACAGTGCCATCTAGTGGTAAGGAAGCATGGCAGAAAATATTTTGATTAGATGTCTGGAATGGCCTGAGCGTTATGGTAAGGTATCCTCATAAAGATGCTTGTACAGTGGAATCTCTCATAACGAGTAATTCGAGTAACGAGGCAAAAAATTGCTGCCTTAACGAGCGACATTTCGCATAACGAGTGACGCAGAAAGGGGAAGAATAAATAATAAGCTAGTTTCGATTTTTTGATTGTTTTTTTCCAAATCGAAACCGCGTCCCAGGTTGTTACGATCCTTAACAATTTATAAGTATGTCATTTTATTTACTTCTATATGGGAAAATATGTTTTGCTTAACGAGTGTTTCGCATAACGAGTAAGATTCTGGAACGAATTATACTCGTTATGAGAGGTTCCACTGTATTTTCTTCTTCACAATTTTTTTTTCATAAGGAATTTACTAGTTCGTCTACGACTATCCGTCATTGGGCCGCATGTTGATTATTGTTTATACACGTATGCAATATGGCAAGAGTTTTTATCTTTTCCTCGATTGATCCAAAGTGACACTCTCCATAATTCACATTTTATACAGTTTTTTTTTTAGGATTTATAAATTACCAAAATCATTATTTGTTTATAAATTTGACACTTGTAAACGTGTGATTTGGATACTGTGTGAAGTCATTATTTTATCTATACTGTGGAAAAAAGCCTTTAACACAGTTAACACGCTGCTAATGCACTCCAACGTTGTTTCGCTGCTCGTCAGTGATGTACTTCTTTACAAGCAAAACAAGGAGCTGTATTCATCTCACCATCTATTTGCAGTTGTTAAAAGATTTTTTTCCTGATGTCAGAAAACTTCGGGGTTTAATATCGCAGATGACCCGAGAGTGTGCCTTGTGTGTGCGCGGAGGCCAAGTATTTTATAGGCTTTTGTCCTATACGAACCTTAGGATCCTTTGTATACATCTGCCAGTTTTCTAATCTGCCTGTACTGCCTTGTACATCTTTGAAAACTAGTATTTTTAAAGTTGTAGGTACCTTTTAATAAGATTTGTGTTTGATACGTTGATTGTGCTTCAACTTTTTAATATTATTGCATTTCTTGCAATCACTTTTCACCAGTTGTATTTTTCTACTGTTACCTCAGAGAGGATAAATAACAGTGACTAGCTTAGCAGCTTGAAAACATTCTTAGAATAAACTTGTTTTAAAATGACTGTTTTGTGTGTGGGTGGGTGTGGTGATTGTTGGAAGATTTATTCATCCAAGTCCAAGTCTTGATTGTGCATCTAAGCTTTAATTACAATAATGACGGTAAGCATGAAGCATTTCAAAGCTGTATTTAATTATCCAGTTTAACCAAAGTACAGTAATTTATAGGTTGATAAAACCTTCCTTTTAATGTCTATAACTTCTAAACACCAGCCGACTTTCCAGTCCTTCACAGTCAGCCTAAGTTTATTGACCATCTTGTACATGAGTCTTAATATGGACTATTAATGTGCATTCCTCCCATGTTAAACATGTAATACACACTAGCAGCTTCACATTAACACGTGCAATTGCTTCTCTTAGTAGGTTTACAAAGGAAGAAATTGGAATCCAAGAACGGCCCTCCGTACCAGCTCAGCTGCAGTAATACTGCCCAGCACTGACCCGTCTCCTTTTCCTTGACTGAAGCTCTTTAAAAAACATCTGGATAGCTTCAGGTGTCACATCCTATAGCCACAAATGAGGTTAGAATTATTACATTACATTAAGAAGTTAAAAAGGCTTTGTCGCTCTCGATACTTACCTTCCCTTGGTCAGCAAACTGCTGAAGGAACTCGCATAGCTCTGTTTTCATATCATTGTATTCTGTATAGACAAAAATCACCAGGATATGTAAAGCAACAGATCATTATTAAATGTTGTTGTTTTTTTTTTTTAAATAAACATCTTGAGAAATTGCTTATATAAATATTGCCTTAAGGGTGTGGTGAGAACAGGACTTATACAGAACTATAAAATTTGGAGATTTGTAAAATAACATCTGAATTTGTCTGGTCACTAATGATTATACAAACACACTACTGTACATTTCTTTGCTCGAGTTCTTCCAAACCAATTGGCTTCATCCTGCTGATGGAAAGGCTTAACATCCGTGTTCTTGAGAAACATTCTACATGGCTAATATGTGTAAAGACCACTATTCTGTACAGAAAACCAGACACCACCATTTGTTGAAATGTTAGATTAAAAAAAACAACTGATTTTTGGTTAGTTGTCCTCCAATCAATTCCAACATGGACTTAATAACAGATGACACACACTTGGCAGCAAATTTTACTAAATGTCCAAAGGCATCCCATGGCATTTTCCACATCTTCAAAGTTTATTGGTCACATTTGGTCTCAGTGGGCGAAGGAAAAGGGAAAGGGCGCAGAGCGAGAACAAAAGGGGAAGAGAGTAAAAGGACCTAAGAAGCGGGAGCAGAGCA
>JAOUQX010000002.1:12967059-12980494 GCA_028566295.1 Liobagrus marginatus
GTGTGTTTTGTTTTGCATAGTAGTTTGTCTGTGTTCATAACAGTGTTATAATAATAGTATATTCACAGCTGCTGCGGGTAAATATATTATTATATTGGGGCCAAAAGAGATTTGTAAAAATAAAGTATAAAAAAGAACTAGTAATGACATGCTGTTGTTGTAATACTAAACAAAATACAAAGCAAAAACGACACAATTTGGAATAAGATTTTGTTTCGTTTGACAGCTAATTACTTCACGTGCCATGAATAAATCTAGACAGGAACAAGTGGATTCAGAGTACTCACCTTAATCAAGTGCTTGTCGTTACTGCGCTTTCTTCATGACATCGAGTGCCTGCTAGAGCCAAAACACAGGCTGAGCACCAAATACCTGCTTATTTCCTTTATAAGTGCACTACTTCAGGTACAAAACAAGGGCTTCCGTGCGTATATGAAGAGAAATATATGCACAATGGGGACACTTAGTTTTCTGTTAGTCATAGTAGCGAGAGAAAAAACAACCAATTAAAGTTTCCCAGCGTTTTATCGGATCACCACCGGAGTGGACCGTTTCAAAACACGTGGTTTAAAGCCCGCCCAATTGAAACAAATGTTATCCAATTACATAAGAGCTACATGATCACCTGACGCTTAGGACACGCCCCAAATATGTACAGTACTTGTAAACCCCCCTTCCCAACATACAGTATCTTCGTAATTTGCGTACTGTTAAGTGCAGTATTATGAAGTTTGGTCAGTTGAAAAATCGAATTATTCTTCTTAACAGGCTTTGTCGTGCATTTCTTTGCTGTTAATTAAACAAGCCCTTTCTCACTCTCGCTCGTTATAACAGTGGTGCAGCCGTCTCCAAAAAAACTGCGGAACATCTACAGAGTCAATTAAAACGAGCGTACACTTTGTTCTAATAATTTCAAATCAGATAAAAATAGAAAACCCCAGATTATGTCGTGCCCATGGAATAACTCCAGAGTATCACTGCTATGCAAAGAATGATTCTCATCTAAAATGTGTAAAATGTGATAATCCTATTGGTAGTCCCTTTATACCGATAGGTAGAGTTAAGGTCCATATGGAACAGATGAACTACAGTCAGTCACTGCACACTTCAGTAGACCTACAAGGTGCATATATAAAAAGTTGTTCCTGATACAATGACCAATGAGTAAAAAGTGAAACGGCATCTTATGTTTTATGAATAATCCAGCTAGCACTTGTAGCAGTAGGCCAGTAAATTTACATAATGACGTGTTAATGGCACCACCTAACAGCAACAAATAACAGGGTATGTTTTTATTAACACTTTTAAAAATAAACGTTTTGTTATTCTT
The DNA here is from genome assembly GCA_028566295.1 of Liobagrus marginatus. Taxonomy (NCBI): domain Eukaryota; kingdom Metazoa; phylum Chordata; class Actinopteri; order Siluriformes; family Amblycipitidae; genus Liobagrus; species Liobagrus marginatus. The sequence goes on from JAOUQX010000002.1 coordinate 12,968,390, forward strand.
GTTTTCCCTCTTTATTAGTTTACATTTATTTCCTTGTTCGTTCTTTGTCGCTAAACCCTCATACTTACCGATACTGAACTGCGCATGCGTACTGCGGTGGTTGCTAGTTGGTTGTTGTAGTAACAGTTCAGGGTTAAGACAAACGCTACCTCCGCAATCCTGAGAAGTTTCACGCCGCCTATTCGTTTAGCCTTTGCACCGGCAGGTATGATTACAATAATGTTTTTATTATATATTTTTTTTCCAAATAGTAAACACATTTATTTTCAGTTGGTACGTGACTAGTTAAGTTGTTGCAAGCTTGCTAACCTTAATAACTAGTGTTTCCGGCTTTAACCAGCATAAAAACGCCTGGCTGCCTGTTTAGCGAACAAGTGTGTTCCTAACAATAACTAGTCTTATGTAATACATTCTGCGAATGCATGCATACTACAGTTTAACGTTCATTTATCCTAGCATTTATTTAGCTTGCTAGCAACATTTTTGCTAGTTAGCCTTTTCATGCGTTTTGAGCTAAACGAATAGCTAACTGTCACTATAGCTAGCTTGTATTAGCTGCCTAAACCAGACATCGTTATATTCATATAGAACCTTATAATAAGCATATAGACTAATGACATGGAGTATATTTAGAGCAGGGAATGTACGTCAGTGATTTGCCGTACTAATCTGGAATAAGCTTTATTAAGTATGTGTAACTCGTATAGTACATAATGTGTATACAGCATAGACTATAAGATGTGTGACGTAGATATCTCGTTGATGGAAGTAACAGAAAGATGTTGGTGTGTACAACAATAATTGTCTTGGCTAAGAAAGAAATGTTTATATGCATAACAAGAAAACGTTCAGCGAGCACATAAGGTACCTGTACATTCTTAGATAATAACATGCCTATGATTATGTGAAAAAGTCAGTTTGCTAATTAAAATTGCATTTATTGTGAATTGGTTTCTGTAGGTTGGAGATGCATGCTGCCATAATCCCATTTAGCTGATGTAGTTCAGATCCGCTCTGTCGCTGTGGTGAAAATGCCAACTGTGAGCCAGGATAAAGAGGATTCACCATCTCAGTCCGAAGAAGAGCTGGAGTAAGTCACTGTGCTTCTCTTCTTGCTTTAATCTCCTAAGACCCGGGCTTTGGTTTTTCCAGCATTTTATGACCACATATGTGGACGCCAGGTTGTAGGAGGTTAATATCAGGCCCCCATACTTCCTTTTTTTTTGCATGGACAGGAAAACAAACAACAATGTGACGCAGGATAGCTAGTATATGGACCTGCTGATTTATATGTCACATAAAATATCAGTTATTAGCTCAACTGTGCTGACTTGAATGGTGGTATTACTTGTTGTTATGACCCCGGAATTGATGTATTATTCAGTACTTTTTAGGCTTCATTTTGGCATGCAGTTCCTAAAAACTGATTTCTTCTTTAAATTTTATTTAAACATTTGTGTAACTTTGGTAGTGTATGGTGCTTACTGGGTGGAATGTAAAGGCAGATGGCCGTACTATGGTCACAAATTAATCCCAGTGATCAATTCTCTATTTAGAGAACAGTTCCTAAAGGATTATTGACAGTAATTTTGCAATAATTTTGAAGGAATTTTTTAAATGTTGGTGAATTATTGAAGAATAAATAATGTAACATTGCATCCCATATAGGTGAAAATGAGTGGCTATTTGCTTGAATATTTTTATTCGATTTTTTTTTGTTAAGATTTATTTTGCGCTTTTTATGCCTTTATGGACAGGACAGTGGTGAAATGAAGTGGGTGAGAGAGAGTGGGGGAAGGGATCGGGAAATGACCACGGGCCGGAATCGAACCCGCAACACAACAGCGCTGTGCACGTGTCGACGCGAGCGCGCTACCGCTGCGCCACTCCGCCGACTATTTGCTTGAATTGTTGACTCCCTGTAATATAACTTTCAAATAATGTAGTATATTTAATGCCTGTTGGTTTGTATGATGTACTGGTGGTATAGGTAGATAGATAAGCTAGCTACTTTATTTATGCCAGTGGGAAATTCATACGTGCAGCCGCACGTATTAATTTATTCATCCATTGTCATTAAACACTTCCTAGTCAGGGTTATGGTGGCCTGTCCCAGCACACTGAGAGTGAGGAATACACGCTGCATGGCATGCTAGTGTACTGCACGGCAGCACATAACTCACACACTCATTCACATGTTGGAAATAGTTATAGTTACCAGTCAATTTTGAAAAAATGATTTTAGTATTAAACACTTGACTCAACATCCGTAAAGCAGCTTCACATGTCTCACATTAACACCCTTTGCATTTCCAATACAGCATACAAATCTTTTTGTACTACTGGTACAAAACCATCTGGTTTAAATCAGTCATTTTATTCCTCATTTATTTAGCGTACTAACAGTGCTGCTACACTATAGCCATTCCTAGTTTCTAATTTTAATGCTGTCGCATTAAAAATTGTAACAAATACATTTTTTTTTTTTTTAACTTAAGCACTTGTTTCAGGCATTAATCACTGTTAATGGGTGTGTGTAAATATGAGCAATCATGAGCTTTTCCTGCCAGGCAGCAACGTTCTCTGACAGAATAAATTAGATGAGATGTGCTGAATTTACAAGTAGACAAGTACAATACGTTTCCTAAACATTGTAAATATAGGTGCACGTTAGCTATTGGGAGTATCAGAAAGACACCACAAGGCAGTCTTGCAATCAAAAAAAGACTTGCAGGAAATGCAGCGAATTGCAACATGCTCACAAATACTATTTTTCTACTCCTTTTTCGTAAGTTGCCATCCCTGTATAGCCTGGAGTGGGATCAGCAGGAAGATCCCGGTTCTACTCTTCCACGCTGAAGCTATCGTGTCCAAAGATGAAACACTTTGTTCCATTGCAGGTACATGAGCAATTAAGTCATGCCAATCCTAGGAGATCAGCAGATGCTGAAATAATCAAATCCGTCACAAACACCCCCTCCCCTTTCCCAAACATCCAGTAGCTTTGTAATTTGCGTACTGTTAAGTGCAGTATTATGAAGTTTGGTCAGTTGAAATTTTAATTATTCTGTCTATTAGGCTTTGTCATGCATTTTTTTGCTGTTAGTTAAAACAAGCCCTTTCTCACTCTCGCTCGTTATGACAGTGGTGCAGCCGTCTCCGAAAAAGCGGTTTGCGGAACATCTACAGAGTCAACTAAAATGATTGTTAATACTTTGTCCTAACAATTTCAAATCACATAAGAATAAAAAAAAAAAATCCAGATTATGTCGTGCCCACGGAATAACCCCAGAGTATCACTGCTATGCAGAGAATGATCCTCATCTAAAATAAAATGTGATAATCCTATTGGTAGTCCCTTTGTACCGATAGGTAGAGTTAAGGTTCATATGGAACAGATGAACTACAGTCAGTCACTGCACACTTCAGCAGACCTACATGGCGCATATATAAAAAGATGCTCCTGATACAATGACCAATGAGTAAAAAATCTGTCACGATGACAAAAAGCTTGCTCTGTATCTGCATGATGTTATGCATTGCGCTTCTGCTACATGATTGGATAATTGAATTGCCGGATTAGTGTACAAGCGTACTTATTAAAGTGAACAGTGGATGTAAAGTTATATGTCAAATCAAATCCTAACTGACTTTCTCATTAATTTGTAAGATTTGATAAATGACGTTTTTAATGACTGCACGCTAAGCCTTAGCATATGCTAGACTTTCAGTTAAGTTGAAGTTTTAGTTCATCGCTGTTGAGGAAGAGGTGAGTTTGGAGAACTTTAGATTCATGTAACTAACTGTATGATGTCACTTTTATTTGGCAGAGAGATACAACTTGGCCTTCAAGATTGTACGCACAGAGAGTCGACTTGTTCGAAGCATTCTTGTGAATCATGGATTTCATGAGGTACCACAGCTTTATGCAAATAACATTACACTAATTTCAACCTACACAATGCTCCGAATATTAATGGCTAAACATTTACGTTTGGGATATTTGGGTTCAACATTAAAAAAAACCAAAAAAAGTGCTGTTCTTTTAGATTTTGTAGATAAGATAGCTCTAGATAAGTAATTCAGCCTCCGTGATATACGTTTCTAGTGATCTAAGTTTCTAATGATGTATTGAAACAGAATACAGTAATGCATTTACTTGTTTGCATGTAATTCCCTAACTGACATAGTCGATGGCACAGTTTAGGACTGAACTCTTGGAAATGGCCTAAGTGATTGGCCTCCAAAATTGCTAATCCTGATTCACAAGGGAGTGCTTGCACCATTATCACGCTATCTGAGCACTTACTATTAATGCCCTTTTTATTTCACTTCAATACTGCCGGACTTTCCCTACAGTCTTCATCAAAGGCACGGCTTGTGTCTACCACAACAGCACTTCAGCCAAGGTTTAATAAACTTCTATTGCTAACATCTGGGTTTCTCATAGTCAGTGTACAGGGATGTGCCAAATCGTTCTCAAATAAAGCGGGAGAGAAAGGCAGGGTAAGATGAGAGGCAAAAGAGTGGATGAGTTGTGTTATAGAAAGGTCACTGTTTCTGTTCGGGAAATTAAAAGTACTGACTTAGAAGCCAAGGGTTATTTTTACAATCTGTATTTTGACCTTATTGTTGAATGTTGAGCTTAACAGTCGTTTGATCCCATCAAAGAAAGACGTGTGTATCTGTGTTTAGGTCCACCCAAATAGTAATGATTTCAACCTCATGTGGACAGGCTCCCACCTTAAGACCCATCTGCTTCGCAGTTTACAGGATTTCCAGAAAATCAACCACTTTCCCAGGTGTGCTAATCTGTTCCTGTATCAAATTCTGTTCTTTATTTTATTACATAACTCATGTCATGTTTTGAGTCTTCCATGCAGATTTTAAGGAGGACCTTTTATAGAATTAGGCCATTTATGTCAGATTTTTGGCAGCTGTAGCGTAATGGCGTGTCACAGAGTCAACTTTTGTTATTTCTTCTCATTACGGTCATTTTAAACGTGTCATGAAATAGAATGTTGTCTAAGAGATGATGTAACAATTGACATGAAACACAAACCTTTAGGACCACAGACTACACACTATACAAGTACCGTATAATCCCTGAACACACTATACAAGTATAAACCAAGTCATGTTTCACGCCGAATAATAAATTCACGCTCCTATCACATTGGATAAGAATAAAACGTCAGGTCCGAAAATATTGTGTTTTTAAAATGAAATGTAGATTTCTTCGCAGTGTTGCATGGACAAACTTGACTTGAAATCTCATGGGACGAATTAATGTTTATTTTTTATTATTATTTTTTATTATGCAAAAGGGTTTATTTCTACACTCACGGCACGCGCACACACACACACACACACACACATTAGAATTGGTTAGATGCCTGCCTCCGTTGCGAGACCCTATCAAGCACTTTACCGATTCAAGCATTGTACAAACATCAAAAACCATTGTACTGGCACCAAAGTGTGTCGGCTTCCCGGGAAATTGCACAGTATGCCAGATTACTGGTCCAACCCTGGCTACCACTTCACCAAAATATGGACTTGGAGACGTTGTCCTTATCTGCTTTTACCTTCTCGGAAATGCACCCAATGTAGGTGGGTTAAAATGTCTGTGGATATGAAGTAAGAGAAGTATAACGTTGCTGGGGGCTGTAAGTAGATAGAAAATTAAAGTTTAGTCAGGCTAGTCAGTCTGTCTGTTAAGAAACCTAGGAGGCCTTGGAGCCTGGATGCTGTATAACCTGCGTCTAGACATCTTTACCACCTGGCTTTCTTCACAACCCACTGCAGTGCTTTCCTGTTTAGAACAGAGCAGCGTCTGTGCGAGCGAGTGATGCTGCCAGCCGGGATGCTTTGTATGATGTGTCTGGTTTAATCTTATTAGAAAGTAAAGGTACTCTTGAGATTTCCTCGCTAAAAAGGGAGGTCTTTGAGAGGTTTTCAGGGACGTGTACCCCCCAGTAACTTTACTACCACCGTTGATGAGACCTATAGCACTGATATCCGCAGTAAGTATGATTGATGTAGTTGCTGTGATGTTCAGTTAAACTGTCTACAGAAAAAGGAACAGTCCTGGGGGGTTCTGGTGCTCAGGGTTGATTGTTTGAGGGTTGATTTGGATCCTACCTGTCTCAGGCCCGTTGATTATGAAGTCCCAGTATCCAGTTTATGAAAGTGCTCATTTTGAATGCGTGGAATTTGTGGATACATTTTCGTAGGTATGGTGTTAAATACTGAGTTAAAGTTGATCAACATGCAAGCATGAGTGTTTTAGTTGTCCATGTGGGACAACTAGTTCAAGTGAACTAGACCAAGATGGTCGTCCTATGGTCACAAATGAATCCCAGTGATCAATTTTCTATTTAGAGAACCACTAGACCAGGTGTCGGCAAGTCGCGGCTCCGGAGCTGCAAGTGGCTCTTTCATCCCTCTGCTGCAGTTCCCTGTAGATTTGGAAAATGGATAGATTTAAATGTATTTTATTTGAGTTAGTTTAAAAAAAAAAAAAAAAAAAGTAATTCTAAATTCTAAGATTATGATGCTCTTGTAATATTAAAATAAACCGTGTTTCATTTTTTTGTCGCTCAAAATATGCGTCATAACTGCCGACTTGCGAAATCCGCGATTAAATGACGACGAAACACAGAAGCAGACGCCATTTTTGGTTTGCTGCAGGCGGCAAGTTAAAATGTTGATGTCATGAACACGAACAGGACTCAAATTAGACATTGAATATTTTACAACCTGATAATTTTAAGTAACCTTCAACCCAGCGTCTTTTTGTTAAGATTAGTTCAAACTGTTCAAAAATATTTTTGTTTGTGTGAAGAAATAAAAATTCGTTTACTCAGTAAAAGTTCATTGATTTCATAAATGCAACACTGCAGTTTTTACGATACTTTCCATAAAGGTAAAAAACAATATATACAATGTTATCTTCATTTTGGATGTTAAAAAGGTTTTGTGGCTCCCTGTGGTTTTTTTTTCTGTGGGAAACGGCTCCAAATGGCTCTATGAGTGTTTAAGGTTGCCGACCCCTGCACTAGACCAAGTTCAAGTGAATGGCAAACGCTATAGCATATGTGTTACATCGATTTTGCTTTAAAACATACCAGTAAGCGCTAAATGTGGGCCGTGAACAGCTATTTATAAAAAAATTTGGGTGAGTGCAGTAGGACTACTCATTGAGGCATACAGTATATACCTTTTCAGCAGAGGATATTGTTGGCCTATTTGAACTTGAAGAGGTTAAAAACAGGTTGTTGAAAGCTGTAAATACATCGGTCATCTGTGGTTTCTTTAAATACTGATTTCAGAACTCCTCTTCTACCCCAGTAAGCATGCTTTAAATGACCTTGTTTTAGAATATCCCATGTTTGCTTATTTCTAGGTCAAGTGAACTGACGCGGAAAGACCGGATGTACAAAAACATCCTGCGAATGCAGCAGGCTCACGGATTTCAAAACTTCCACATTGTGCCACAGACATTCGTCCTTCCTGCCGAATATCAAGAATTTTGCAGTGAGTATGTTTTTGCTTATAATGGTTTTGCTTTTTTTTTTTGTATAATGTTTTGTTGTTTAACTTTGTGGTAATGCTTGACGTGAACTAAACGGAGCACGGACGTTTTTACTCATCTACTGTAGTTGACGCTCATTCTCTCACTTTTTATTTGAACTGTAGATGCATTTTCTAAGGACAAGGGCCCATGGATCATCAAACCTGTTGCATCTTCCAGAGGCAGAGGAATCTACCTGGTCAGCAGTGTAAGTCCATGAATACCGCTGGTGGAGTTAGGAGTATTTATGTTTTAGCTACAATGCGGTGTGAATCAACAGCACCGTTGATGCAGTTGTGGCATCCCTTTTTTTTTTTTACTATGCATGTGACAAACATTTCAGGACGGGCTCTAATCATTCATGGGCAGTATTTTTCTCAATGAAATAAGAGATGAACCTACTGACATGTAAATCTGGAATAATCTTTGCTGTTATTTACCAATAGTTTCTGGAATTTCTCTTTTGTTATGCATGCTCACTTTCGGCATGGTAAATAGAGAATAGTTTGAGTTTCATACATGTTAAACAGCGTGTGTGTGTGTGTGTGTGTTTGTGTGTGTGTGTGTTTGGTAAAATGAATGCAGTCGATCTAAAGACCTTCAGAAAGGTGTCATTCACATCTGTGTGCTTTTGAATAAATCACAACCTCATCAAGGCATTCTGTTTTGACTGCGCTTCTCATCATTTCCTATCTTGGCCATATTACATAGTACCCGGAGAAAGTGGAAAGAATGCTAGGGATATTTGGAACGAGGAATGTTTAATGTTTTTTTTTTTTTTTGGTGTGTTTGTGTGAACCAGCGCCAGATGTGAAGCTGGTTGCAGCACCTCCTAATCCTTAGAAGAAGAAAAAAAAAACAACCCACCTGAAACAAATTTCAGGCACAGGAATGTCCTGTGTGATGTTGGTGTAGATATGCAGTCTTATGAGCTTATGAAATCACTGTCATGTTCATTCAGTGTGTCTTAAACTTCAAGGCTAATCAAATAATGCTAAAGTTACTAAGTTATAAGTATTTTCTAACAGGAATTCCAAAATGAATGGCTACAGCTCGACTTGGGTCTAGGATGTGAGAATTGCAAAGTAAAGTGACAAACAGTAATGGCCTAAATATTCCATTTTGAGGCTTGCCTTTCTGTTTTTGTTCTTCTAGCCAAGTCAGATCCCTCTGGATGAAAACATCCTGGTGTCACGGTACATCAGCAAACCGTTACTGATCGATGGTGAGCATGCAGTTAGAGCAAAGCTTTTTTTTTTTTTGGACACAAACGTTTGTTTTTTGTTTTCTCTAACTGTCTTTCACTTTCTGCTGCAGATTTTAAGTTTGATGTGCGATTATATGTGTTGGTGACGTCCTATGACCCGGTTGTTATCTATGTCTATGAAGAGGGTTTAACAAGGTGAGGGCGGTATGTTGGATTGCTGCACCACTAGTATAAGTGTACAAGCCAGTCACTTCTTAGATTCAACCTTCTTGCCCAGGATCATGTGTACAGCTTGGTAGATTTGCTGAAGCCACATATTTCATTTTATACTGAATTCTATTCATGGGTAGCGGTCATATTGGCTTCTGGATATACTAAGAGAAATGGTTATAAGTCATATTCAGTTATACCCACTATTATTTATTTCTTTCTTTATAAAATTTAATGTTTTATGTTTATCTGATAATGTATGACCACTAGATGGCAGCAAGAACATTTCATGGTAAATAAAACAAGTCACCAGTTATTTATTGTTTTATCAATCATTATCTACTGCATGCTTCCATGATGCAATACCTACAATTTTACTTTAATGCCTAATGATGAACTGCATCATTAACTGTGCGACTGGTTAATTAGTAGTTATACTGTCTTTACAGTCACGTTTACACTCGATTTTTGTTGTTCTGTAACTTAGCAATGCTAACTGCGAACAAAAAGGTCTAAGGTGAGCTTTGAGGAAATAAAGTAGTTGGAGCTGGTTAAGGAATTAGATAGGTGTGGTCGCAGTTGACTGCGGTATCAGATCGACTGGAGCGATGTGTAAAATGGTCGGTCCATCACTGTTAGCATTGGCATAAGGATGGCCTTCACTGAGCGATGCTTCAGTTTATATTGACCATTATTAACTACCTTTGGTAAATTCTGGCAGAATTTTGTGTCCAGTTTTTAGCTTAGACATTCCAGTGGCTTTGCAGGCATTCAGGGGTTCACTATGCCAGGAAATTCCCATTATTCTACATGTGGTGTCCACTCAGTGAAACACTGCAGTACTATACACTGACAGGACCGAGTTCTACCTGGAGGGAAGAAGAAATAGAAAATATTTAAAAATGTCTTTATGCTCTTATGTAATTGACTGTAAGCAGTTGGCCGTCATTTCTAAAGTTAGAGCTCATTACAGGACAGGCGACGGATGAAATCTGCCTTCTAGCTTTGTTTTCGTCGTCTTAATCGCAAACGTATTACAGTTATTAACCTAATTCACCTTTGATTTATTAACTTACTCTAAATCAGGAATATTCGGTTGCTGTATTGCTGTCTACTGAAGTATATTATGATCTACTCCAACCTCCCTTGTTTACTCGATCTTGAGTGATCTGCTTGATTTGTAGATTTGCTACTGTGAAGTATGACTATGCTGTGAAGAGCATCAAGAACCAGTTCATGCATCTCACCAACTACAGTGTAAACAAGAAGAGCCGTGACTACGTCAGGTAGCGTTAAATCGAGTCTCACTTTCGTGCTATATTCTCAGATCTGTTTGTTCTCTCCATTCTGTGTGCTGAACACAGTTCGACAAGTTTTGGACCAAATCATTCTACATACATGTACAATTCCAAAATAACAGGGCTGTTTATGAATTAGCGTGTTATTTAAGAGGCGCATGTAGGTGTCAAATATCTGTCAAATGCATCAACCCTAGTTTCTTAGTAGCCTTAATTTATCATGTTAAAAAGTAGGCTTCAGCTTGAAACTAGACCGCAGAACATTTTGCACTATCTGCTAGCCGAGGGCTTACTTTACTCTCCTTTTAGTTCGTTTATGTACTAGATTTCGATGAATGTAGCACTAATTAGGGAAGATTTTTGCTGTCATGAACAGTTAAATCACTCACTGACGTTCTTTGTTCCGAAAGGGGCGAAGGAATTCATCCTCAGATGTTAGATAATTCTGCTTGTTTGTTAATTATGTCAACATTGTTACACTGCGCTCATTGCTCAGTGCTGTTTTGGCAAACCCTGACACTGAGGACCTTGTCTTCCTTTCAGCTCTGATGACCCTGAAGTAGAGGATTACGGGAACAAATGGAGCATGAGTGCAATGCTGAGATATTTAAAACAGGAGGGACAAGACACCACATGTCAGTAAAGGCAAATGATACTGGATCACACGCACCTGTTCTGCTATATTACAAAATGTTATCATTTCATGCATAGCTATGCATATACAATGTTAAAAAACCAAATGATAGATTGAATGATTTTGCATGTATTATTTTGCCATGCAAGCGGGCCTATTGTTCCTTTAAAGTTGCGTCATGTTCAAATTCAAATTCAGATATTATTTATCACATACGCATACATGCAGTGAAATGTTTTTATTCCGCATATCCCAGCATACAAATTTGAAGGCTGGGGTCAGAGAGAAGGGTCAGCCAGAATGTGTGGTGCCCCTGAAGCAAGTGAGGTTAAGGGCCTTGCTCAAGGACCAAATGATGGTAGCTCTCCTGGAGCGAGGCTTGAACCCCCGACCCAGTGATCACTGACCCAGAGCCTTTTACCGTTGAGCCACCATCACAAAAGCAAACTAGAAGTAGACAGTGATCAAATTGTCCCCAGTCTGTGTGACTAACATGAAGTGTTCTTTGTTGTGTTCTCTGTCAGTGCTGATGACTCAGGTAGAGGACCTGATCATTAAAGCCATACTGAGTGCAGAGTTAGCGATTGCTACAGCTTGCAAGATGTTCGCCCATCGCAACAACTGCTTCGGTAAGTGGCATCAGACATTATTACCCATTTTAAAAAGTGTAATTAGGATTTCAACCCAGTTTAAAGGCAGTGTAGGAGATTTTGTTCAAAAACATTTTGTTATGCCGGTTGAAAGCCTCTTAACATCTCGGTAGCACTCTTTAAGTTGTCTAAATGTATTTATATTGTCTGTGGAAGGCGTAGGACTCAAAACACTTCGTCCAATCAAAACGTTTGCTCCGAACATAATGATAGGCTGTCCTACCTGCCTGTCAACATATGTACTTTGTGCATGTGTTCATGCATTCGTGTGTTTTGGAGGAGGTGTGGCTTTGGGAAGTGATTATGCAGAGAAAGCAAGTCTGTGGCTTTCAAAGCTAGCTTGCTATTGTTAGCGTCTCAGAAATTCACCCTACCTTTAAGTAAGCTGTCAATAACCAATTCCTATTATATGTCATAATATAGTGCTCTCTCTTTTTTTTTTTTTTTTTTTTCTTCAAAGTTTATTGGTCACATGTACATTATACGTGGTACAACATACAGTGAAATGCTTTGACGACTAACTGTACATT
>JAOUQX010000002.1:13033763-13045189 GCA_028566295.1 Liobagrus marginatus
AATGTGCATATATTAGCTATACAATGTGCATATATTTGGGTATTAGCTTTTTTTTAATCATGCAAAATGTATTGTTTAAGCGAGTTCTTAATATATGATATATTTCATGTTGTTTAATAATATTTATAACCCTTATTAATATCATAAACATTCTAATGCAGCATTTACTCCATTATATTTCTTTGAAAGAACACTTTGTGCATTATTCTTCTAGAAATAATTCGAATTCAGTCTATTTGTCCAACAAGTTTTCATTTTAATTAAAAAAAAAAGATTGTTTTCCCAAGAATAATAGCAACAACAACAACAAAAAACATGTACAGTTTGTGTTCTGGCTTCATGTCGTGTCATACAATATTTTACACCGTCTGCTTTATGTAAGTATGTTAACAAACCTAAAAGTTTTTTTTTTCATTTCGTGTATGTGATTTCTTGTCACATACAATTCTTTCCAGCGTGCATCATCACTAATATTACTCGTGACATGTCTTGTATTTGTTAGCCTGCCTGGTGGACAAACAGTGTGGGAAACCGTGATGACCACAGTTTAATGGTCAGCAAGGCTTTACACTATAAACAAAAAGCTGATGCTTGCTGATGTATCAGCCAGGTAATGCTCTCGTTAACTCTTAAGTCTGTTTTGGTATTTCCAGTAGGGATTATCACTTTTTCCTTTGTGTCCTGCTCACAGCTGATGAGACATTTAGGATAAAACAGCTTCTTAGTCACTAAGTGTGTGCCGTTCGCTTTTATTTAATTCAGCCTGATCAGAAATGCCCAAGACATTTGTACGGTGACACAGACAGTGTGAAATGCACAAAGCAACAGGAATGGGTAAACAACAAAACACATAAGGGGGAGGGGGGGGGAGGGTGAGAGGAGAGAATCAGCCACAAATGGTCGGTCTATGTGGAGGTCAGAGAGTTGGCAGAGTAGCATTAGATGGCACCTCGGAGCAAAACTCAAAATAAGAAATGTAGTGCCTCAAAGTGTCATGCTCCAGGGCCTGAAAGTGGACTAGAAGGAAGCATGGAGGTATTTTGAAGTCCAGTTCTGGCCCCTCTAACACGGTCATCTAATGAAGGTGATTGGGTCTGTGAAGGGCTGAAGCTCTCAACTGCACTTGCAGGATTTCACAATCATGTTAGAGAGTTGCTCCACTTTCGGTGTTCGTCCAACATAGTAGAGGATGGTTAGAGGTTCGAGGTCCTGTGGAACGCAGCATGGTGAAGCTGAGGCTTCTGGGTTCAGAGTGTTGTACAAACTCAGCAGCTACAAAGTAAGGCCAGGTTAAATTGTTCATTATTACGTTGTACTTTGGCAAATTAATAAACAATGTGCAACCTTTTGTTACTTATATCCCCAAGCCCCAACCCTAACCCTAATAAAAAAAAAAACACCTCCATTGTATTAAGGACATTCAGACATTAAATATTCTACATGAAACTTACTGCTTTTGTAATATTTGGAACTCTATAACTGGATATCAGGACCAACGTTTCCGAAGGTGGTGTGAAGAAGTTGAGAACTTTTCGACAGTGGTTAAAGTGATGCTCCTTCTACCATTTGACATGACTCCTTGTACCATCAGCTTTTGGAGTAATCTGATTACTTACACTACATGTACCGGGTATGTACCGTATATACTATGCATTTTGGTGTCTCATTTTATAGGAGGGTTTTTCGAGCAGCTCTGGCAACCTTGCTAGTCATTAAAGAAGATCATAACAGTGTCATGTGTCAGTGAAGGTTCATGTACATGCCCAGTGCAAACACCTACTGCCCATTTATGATCATTAGTCAATTCTTTACATAATAAAAAAAAAGTGAACATTTTTCTTTTTACTGAATGAATTGATCAGAATATCTGCTAATCCTGCTCCTAACGTTTATAATACTGTTATAGCAATTACTCTGAATTTGCATATATGATACCACGTTGGATAAATAATGCTTAGCACGTCCGCCAGAACACGTTCATGATTGCAATATAATATACAGCATAAGATTGTCGAGGAAGATTATACTCTGCAGGCATTAAATTAAAATAAATGCAATTTTTTTGTTTTTAAACACAATTTGCTGTTGAATTATTGATTCATTCATTTTTTTTATGTTGTTTTTTTCCTCACCGAGCTGTGTGTGGTGTCGGCGCTGCGCAAGTAAGGACATGGCCCTGAGCAGAAGTTAGCGTGGTAGCCTTTAGGTTCATGGATCCATCTCCAGCCCAAGTCTTGTCGGAAATCGATGTAAAGACGGCGAACGCAGCAGTTCTCTTCATAATTACTGCAACGAAGGAAGGAGAGACAGATCGGAAGACGAACGAGCGCAAGATGATCGTCTCATCATTCATTTCCTTTTGCTCTGTATACCTTTCTATTCTACTGTTCTGGTTTGTTGGCACAGCTGTTTCATTCATTCAATAACATTTCCATAGCCTCAATGACGTAATACTGCCAATTCTTGTGACGTTTTTTAATCCTTCTATTTTTATTCTGTATTGCCTTATAAACAGCTCAAGCTGTGCCTTTTCATAGGCTCACAAATTCCACTGAGAGGCGGGTCATTTTTTCTCTCCTGGACCGGGCCCATGCCTCTAATGCTGTCAGTAAGGTAAACCCAGGGATCGGGGCTCTGAGAAGCCGGTGTGCTACACACACACACAAACCCTTTCTACTTTAAATACAGAGACAGATCCAAACTCGATTCTTTTAGCATACTTAAAGTTGTCAGATGCCAATTAAATGCTTTAGTCATACAGCCTCTTAAGGAGAACAGGGCATGCTAATACTAATTGGAATGCGACCCAGAGAGGACCGGTTAACCATCTTCACTGATGGTATACACATTTTTCTCTTTTCATTGTGGCTGTTGCGTCATACTAAGAGACTTTCTAGAGACTGCGCTACATCCTTTAGTGTTTGTTATGCAAACAGCTTTCTGCCCCCTTACTTTATCTGCTCCTGTTTAATGATTGGGTCTGATACACATCATTTCGAAACAGTAGCACCCCCTTACGAGAAGCAGTAGTTGGTATCCAGTGCCCGCTTACGCCGTCTGGATGTCGGTGGCACGTCCAGGCGATGAGGAGGCAGCATCATCAGGATAAGGTGTGGCAGCGGGTGCTCCTTCTGCCTACCGAGCCGGCTAAGATCCAAGCGGTTTTCATAGTGATCTCCGTCCATACCTACGAACGAAAACAAAGCCGATTGCATGTCAAAGGACAGATGAAAGCTAAGCCTGGGCACAGCATCGTCCACTGCTCCTATTAGCTGTTGTTCCACACCATTTATCCCTCTGTGGATTCACCTGCCGGCTCTGCTGATAGAAAAAACAGCTCGGGTCCCAGGAGGGACGTTGTCAGTGGAAACGGACGCCCCTTTTAATTCAGGTCCAAAAGTCTAAGCGCCCGTGGCAGCAGAGCATTCCTTGCAGTGGAGTCTGATATAGAGTTAGGGAGCATTTCCAATCCCCCCAGACTCTGGGGCCCCCATTACTAAGTGAGATTCCAGACCTGAGCACGTTCCCATGATCGAGCTCACAATCGCTGTGTTACTCATTTTTTTTTTTTTCATTTTCATTTTCAGATCGTATTTATCACATACACATACATGCAGTGAAATGTTTTCATTCCGCATATCCCAGCATTGCGAATTTGAACATGGGGTCAGAGCATTATCTCTAACTACAACTCAGACTCATTATGTATCATAACATATTGGATGAAAGTTCAGAATGGAATATTATTCCGGATAGAAACGATAGAGGAATGCACAGATAAAAGTGACCAATAAAAAGGCTAAAAGCTAAATGCTACATTTTCCATAATTATAGATGAAAAAACAAGCGATACTATTAGCAGGTTGAAACATCTGCTCTGGAATTTCTATTGATTTGCATATTAGTGATCGAATATGTTAGTGATCGAATATGTTCTGTTAAATGCATTTTTTTTAAAAACATTATTTTATTATTAAAGTGGATATTTTGAATTTATTTTGCCTACATCACCAATCCAGATACAAACTAGATATATATCAAAAATCTTTTTAAAACCATAAGTGTTTGTAGCCTTACCTTTAAATTTGACCTCCAGGATTTCGTGTTTTTTGTCGATGATGTCACCGTTAGGGTTAAAGGTGTGACAGGGACAGTGCACACTGACCTCCAGGCCAAGATTAGTCTCTACACATCACAGAGAAAAGACTGACTTCAAGGCAAAGATTTCATTTTCTTCAAATTGTCCTTATATCATTTGTGTTGAGCTCTATAGTCACCCAGCGATAAATGAATAAGAAGTATTAAAAAAACGAGCGGCATTTAATTTATGCTAGTCACTGACCGAAGGGTTTGTGATCCTGTGACTTTTTCATTAAAACAGACTGTTATTGTATTCCTGAAACAAATCGTTCCGGCAGTTCACTCGACCCTTTTTTTTTTTTTCCAGTTAATAACTGCTACGCTTTAGCCAACACATGTACTTTCTGATGACAATAATGATTCCCATTGTAATGATTTTCCATATCATATTTAAAAGCAAACTCAATCTCCTGGATTATTATTTCATTATTACTCTACGGCAAGCTCTATGAATGATCTAGTAGTTCTAGTAAAATAAAAAAATAATTATACACTTTATTATACATATATTATTAAGAGAGTGAAGAAGTCCAGTCATTGATTGTTGGTGTTTATGGGATTAATTGTGGTGATAATCCTCAGTAAAGACCTTATTAGGTTTTACAGACCAATCATAGCAGCCTATAGATTTGTGAAGTGTAATAAGAACTCCATGGTATTATGACCCTATGATAGTGTTTTTATATATATATATATATAGATAGATAGATAGATAGATAGATAGATAGATAGATAGGTAGATAGGTAGATAGTAAATATTGATTCGTTCCTTTTTTAACCCACCTCTGTGTGTGAGCCACTCCCTAACAGTCTCGGTCACATCGAAAGAGACCCACTCAGCCGTTCCTTTGGTCAAGACGTTCTTTCCCCCAATATACCTCTGCTTTGCAATATGCTCATCGTGCTTGATGATCTGGAAAAACACAAAACAGCAACATCCCGTGTTTGCGTGGGAAATACTGTAGCTGATGTTAATGTAAAGGTCAGAGAGGACGTACTGTTGCTAATCCTTATTTCAATCAAATTGTTTCCGAGACAGTTTTTAGGGTGTTTTATTAGCAAAATAAAACATTTGAATGGCAGCAGGAGTAGTTGGGTCATATGGTAAAATACACTAAAAGCAAGCACACTCATATTCACACGAGCCCCAGACATCGGCCTGGCCAGCTCTGTCTGAGCCAGACGCTCGAGGATGCCCGAGGCCAAAGCATTCTACCCTTTCTTATGGAAAATTTGACTTCCAGTCTACGATATCCTCATATTGCATGCTAACAGGTTTATTATTTTCTTTACCAGTTATAAATGAAGGCTTCTCTAACATTTACACCAAACTGGTTTGCACTTATGGTAATGTTATCCCGAACACAAAAATGACCGGATCACTCTGCTCAGGAAAACTTGGAGTATCTGCAAAGCTTCTGTTCCAAAATCTACACTCCAACATCTGACTCATCAATCTCCTCGATACAATCACTCCCCCATACAGCATCAGGCCAACAACAGGAAGTTTCTGCACCCCTTAAGGACCTAATCTAACCTCCTGTGGGACAGGCTGAAGGCCATCTATGAGTGCTCATGCAGCCCACGCTAAAGCTCGTGATTCGACCAAACGAACACCGTGGAAGCGCACGTACACCCCTCCCTCCACCCCCTGCTTCCAGTGGCTGACACTGCCTCTATCTCCTGCGCAGCTCCTGGAAACCATCTGTAGACCTGACAGGCTGGGCCTAAAGTGTAGCCCTGCAGGGCCGGAGACACATGTCTCCCTGGCAGGAAACACTGGAACTCGATCACGGCTCCCAGCCTCTCATGGGAGATTAATGAGGAAACCAACCGAAAATCCCCCCTCACCTCATTTATATATAGTAGTAGTATTTACATGTGCACACATAGGAGACGTACGTGTATATGTTATATGGCACTATACACAATTTATCTCCTAACACTCCCATCCGTGATGTATTACATTACAGTGCTCTGGCTCTGACAGTGGCGGAAAGCAAGCTTCAGTCAGGCTTTCTCAGAATACTTCCTTTGTTCAGCTGAATTGTACAAATATACTCCTGTATAATCCATTCGATGCCTGGAATAAAGATCAGCACTTTGGGAGGAAAAAACACTCCCCGAAGAAGCAAGAGCTGGAGGACTTGACACGAATTCAGTATCCTTTTTTTGGTCCCATGTTCAGAGCCATGATCATATATAATAATGACTAGTGCTAAGCAACTGCTAGCCTGGGAGTTATTGTGTGAAAACGTTGCTTTTTATTTTTTTACAGTCAGATTGAAATCTTGTCTTTTTTAGGAATTAGGAGACATATGACTGTCCTGTAGACATCACAGGCTTTGAATCAGTGTAATCGTGAGACACATAATATCAAATCAAATTCAACTCGCATTTATCACATACACATACATGCAGTGAAATGTTTTTATTCCGCATACCCCAGCTTACGAATTTGAACGCTGGGGTCAGAACGCAGGGTCAGTCAGAATTTGTAGCACCCCTGGAGCAAGTGAGGTTAAGGGCCTTGCTTAAGGACCCAATGATGGTAGCTTTCCTGGTGCGAGGCTTAAACCCCTGACCCTCTGATCACTGACCCAGAGCCTTTTTCCATTGAGCCGCCACCCAATATAGCTTAAACGTTAGCGGTTACATAGCACTGACCCTGGAGAATCCCTCCAAATGTATCAAATCAATCAAATCCATTTATTTCTAGTGTCCATTATATGAGTGTAGTAAATATACAGTAGCATAGTATAAAGAGTGTGTTCACTTACATTAATATTTTGCTTTGCAGACGGAATTACTGCCAACGCATTGGTTAAATAGAATACATAATCTGACCAATCAGAAAGCTTGACCATCATAGTAAAATAAAGAAACATGTATGCGCTACTACCTACACATATAAAGAACAAGAACATGCCAATAAATGTTATGGCTGAACTTTGAACCAAAGGTCATTTTCACAGCCCGGTCCAATATTAGAGCTTTATTTATAATTTACATCTTTTTTTTTTTTTTCTCCATAGTTTTATTATGAAATCGTCTCTGGATTGAAACTATCTGTTCGGTACTAAGTGCAATGTTTTATACATCTTGAAATGATTAAAGATATAATATGGTGCAACGCATGTTAGCTTTTAATATACATTATAGACACATAAGTATATAGTATACGTAAGTATGGACATGTAATACACATTAATATGCCACACCCTGTTCATTTAATTCAGGTATTTACCTGATAAAGCTCAATGCGCTGCTCGTTCCTGCTGGCGCTGGAGTTCGGAACTCTTAGGGCACGAAATTCTGCTCGGAACAGGTTGGTGGAATTTTTCTCCATAGACGAGACGTTGAAGCGAAATACTTTAGATGTTATACCTTTGGGACAGTAGACCAGGTCATCTGCAAGGCAAGAGAGTAAAAGTAAATCTCCTGAAGTGCAGCCTCGAGATTGATGGATTCTTGGATCTTCAACTGTCTTAGATGCCCACATGTAGATGTAAAGGGGAAGTATGCATGTTTTAAACACCTATTTTAATATAATGTTTCATTTCGGTTGCTAAAATTGAACGTTAATCTATAAATCCACAAAGCTTTTGTTTAAATTGACCGAAAACTCTAGTTTCAGTTGCATTCGTTAGATTTCCACACAGAAGTTCAAAGTGCAAGTTCAAAGTTCAAAGTTTATTTGTCACATGTACATCATACGTAGTACAACATACGGTAAAATGCTTTGACGCCTGACCGAAAGTTTACTGTAAATAGGGGTGAGGGAGAGAAAACAAAGTGTACAAGGGGGTTGGTTGCATATAAATAATATTACCAATAAGTACAGTAATTACAAATGTACATCTATATGCAATATGTATATGGCAATAATGTAATAATAATAATAATATAATAATATAATATAACATAATATATAATAACATAATATAATATAAATATACAGTGTACAGAAGACAGTTAATTCAATTCAATTTTATTTATAAAGCGCTTTTAACAATAGACATTTTCCCAAAGCAGCTTTACCGTAGATGAAGAATAATAAGAATAAGTTTTAAAAAAATAAATAAAAAATCAGCAACTTTCTATTAATAAAGTGTCTCCGTAGCATATCATGCTAACTGCATTTTCCATGCAATTTTCTACAATTGGCAAGATTTAGCTTAAAGCTAAGTTAAGATAAACACCTGTGAAAGTCTAAGATATTAGCCGTGGAGCAATAGCAAGATTTACGTTTAGCCTGGATTAAACAAGAAACAAAGAGAAGACTGTAAGAAGTATACCGTATAGATAAATGTATTGGGACACCTAATGTGTGTTTTTGAACATTCTATTCCAGATTTAATCTCACGCTTACTCTTATAATAACCTTCACACAGAAAAAGCTTTGCACAGGTTTCCGATTTGGCGGTCTAATGCTGGCTGAGAAGGTCTAAGGGGCAGTCAGTGTTCCGGTTCATCCCAAAAGTGTTCCGGGTGCTTGTGTGCAGGACACGGTCACGGATGGAGTTACTCCACTAAATCCATGCCATATTATGTCTTCATGGAGCTCAGAGGCTTTGTGCATGGGGGCGTTGTCATACTGGAACACTGTTTGAGCTTCTTAGTTCCAGTGAAGGAATATTAGAATACTATTACATACAAAAATATTCTAGACATATTGTATGCTTAGACTTTGTGGCAACAATTTGGGAAAGACAAACTTGATGGTGTATATAAACTTATGGCCTTGCAGTTTAGCTAGCATTTAGCTAAAAGGAGTAAGGCACTATGAATAACGCACGTTATTTTTCACTCAATGTCCACTCTCCATCATGCGCTTAATACTGCTGAGCTAGCAACTTGTCATGCATCTCTGACTACCCACTACACCTATTTTACACTTTTTTTTTACTTTGACTCAAAGTTTATAAGCACACAGATCTGTGGAGTTTCACCTCTTAAAAATACAAAAGGTTTACAAGGGAAATAAAAACATTTGATATTATATTCAATATACAGTGGAACGTCGGGTTACGAATTTAATTCGTTCCGGAACTTTACTCGTAACCTGAAATGTTTGTATCCCGATACGAATTTCCCCATAAGAATGAACAGACACAGTGTTAACACGAACGCTGAGACAATGCTCTCGCTAGGTACACAGGACGCTAACGGATGCGGCGAGCTGCGTGGGAGAGCGTGGGTGGCGATACGAAAAGAACCAACTTGCCTGCGATTTTTTGGCGTGTGACGTTCGTATGTTCGTATCCCGAAATTTTGTTCGTAACCAGGGGCAAAATTTTTGGCGACCTACGATTCGTAACCGGAATTATACATATGCCGGGGCGTTCGTAACCCGAGGTTCCACTGTAATATGGTGAGGTGGGTGGACTTTTAATAACGATAAAGTAGACACTACTAGGAAGCTGCATTACAACTGTAAATAGAGTGAGTAATATGTTTAATCAATTGTTAAATCGAATATCAAAGGGTTCCATAATAAGATTCATAAATACTAAAAAAAAATGATTACAAATATACAGAGTAACTGGGATTATAGTGTGATGTGTGTGCTAAGCCGACTGATGTTTGTTAATATTATTGCGATGAGCTGGGTGTTATGAGCTGTGTGTCCACCCAATGCTGAAATGAAACCAACTCAGCCACCACTCAGATGTGAAGGAAAATGATTACTTGCTATGGGAGATTGCAGCGCCAAAGCCATGTCCCATCTGTTTGTGCTTTACAGAGGAAGAGTTAACAACAAGTTGAAGTCATGAAATGAAAACCAAATGTCCTTCGTACGGATGGTGAACTAGGCCGACCAAGCCTGGGATATCAGCATGGGTTCCTCCCGCCCACTCCACTCCACTCCACTCCACAGAACAGGTGTCTCTAAACTCTAAACCCCCCTGTACACTTTTTCTTCTCTCCCCCATCCCTATTTACAGCAAACTTTCGGTCAGGCGTCAAAGCATTTCACTGTATGTTGTACTATGTATGATGTACATGTGACAAATAAACTTTGAACTTTGAACTTGAACTGTACACAACGACTTAACAGCTTTGAGTGAAACCATCTGACAACCATCTGATTTCACGATCCTGACATTAGCCTACGTTTCAACTTCAACTGCTTTAAATGCCTCCTAAGAGCTGATCATGTTGCTGACAGACCGCACTCCATTATTAATGCATCAAATCCCCAGCTGGATAAATGTGGTAAGGTATATTTATGTAATCAACAGATTATGCCAAATAAACGGCTAGATGTAATCCCAATACTAATCCGAATAATAATCATCTCTTCAATGTACACATACAATCAAAAAACTGGCTTAAACTGTATTAGAAAAACATTTCTTCTAATAACGTGTCTTTTTTTTTTCGTCTGCATTGTAATTGGTCTGGTGCTAAACAAAACAAGCACATGGCTACTATTTTATAAGATAAATGGATGGAAACACTCACTTTCAGCCAAGGCAACAAGTATTTATACACCCCCGTACTGCATTATGTCTTCAGATGACTTAGTATGCCAAGACAAAAGCTGTGATTAGATTTTAAAAAGTTCAGTTGTTCCTCATAAATTTTTGACTGCATTTGATCTTTAATACCTGTTTACAGATTTGGCAGCTAGACCAATAACTTTTATCTTTCCATGTTTCACATCCAAGCTGAATTTTCACGTACGTTCAACTTTTCAGTCTAACAGTCCGACAAAGAAAAAGAAACTTGTTCTGTTTTCCTTTTTTTTTTTTTTTTGCTTTGCTGTCCTTTCTGTGGTCGTTTAGCTGAAGGTGGAAAGCCCCACTCTGAGAGAAGATTTGAAATTCTAATCAAGGCTTCAGTTTCCTTTTGGATGACCTCATTTTTCCCATTGCAATGGTTTAAGGTGGATTTCACATTATGGCTTATTTTTGCCAAGGTTTTAGTCTGTACATCATTTGTTCCATGGCTGTGAGTGTAGGAGATCGTTCGAAAATATTGTGAGCTACATTTTTATTTACAACTGCTGATATGAGATTTGGTGGAACACGGTGGCAAAGTGGTTAAAACGCCTGCCTCACAGCAAGAAGGTCATGGGAGCATGGGTTTCATTCCCACCCAGGGTGTTTCTATGTGGAGTTTGCATGTTCTCCCCGTGCTTGCGCGGGTTTTCACAGGGTACTCCGGTTTCCTCCCACCTCCAATCACATGTGATTGGGCATCGGTGAATTAGCTACTCTAAATTGTCCATAGGAGTGAATGTGTGTGTGAATGGTTGTCTCTCTCTAAGTGTTAGTCCT
>JAOUQX010000002.1:13095310-13115727 GCA_028566295.1 Liobagrus marginatus
TGTGTGTGTGTGTGTGTGTGTGTGTGTGTGCGTGCACGCACCAGGGAAGCCACAGAGCATGACTGCCAGTGATTTGCACTGAGGACATCCCCTGCTCACTGCCACCCCTCATTCAGGAAGTAAATAAGTCAGAGAGGAGGTGAAGAGGGAAAAGGAGGTGATTGAAAGACAAGATGAAGTGACCATGTGAAGTGAACTGAGATGGAGAGGAGGGTTAGTGAGTGTAAGGGAAAGATGAAGAGGTCGAGGAGTCGCTTTAAGAGATAAGAATGGAACAACACCTGGAGGATGTGAATTACGTTCATTTTGCAGAAAAAATTGAAATAATTTTCATGATTTGATTTATTTGTTCTATAAACACACTGACATGTTTATGTTCATTTAATATTTAAACATTTTAATGACTTTATCCAGAATGATCAGTTTGGATACTAAAAGGCATGTCTTTTATTCAACTTTTTAAACAAAGCGGTATAAAATCAAATATATTTATATTTTGTCATTCGACTTGTCATCGAATTTAATTACATGTAAACAGTAAGAGGTTAGTTCATGCATAAAGCATAATAAGAAAGCTTCGCAGAAAAATACACATTCTATTTACACAGAACTACATATGCAACAAAACGAGTCGTTGCAAATAACAGCATGTAGTAAATCATTCAAATTGTTTTAAAATTGATTGTTACAATAAAAAAGTCTCAATGCAGCATATACTTTAACTACCACCGAGCGAAACGACGACAAGCTGCAACCCTTCAGTGATGGAGGAAACAAGATTCAGCAGGGGGAGCTAATCCTCTTCGGCCTGCCACTTTACAATATTTCTTATTATGGATAGTTCTAATATATAACAATGAAAAGTAAGCACATTGAAGCTAAAAATAACAATATATTTATTACAATTATTTGATTGTAGGTAAACTAAGGTTGATTACAGTCAGTGGTCAACCACGGAAGCTGGAACAGGGTTAAGGTTCGAAGCACATAGATATTAATATGAAAAATATATTTGACTTACTTGTTTACATTTTATACAAATGATCAGATGTAACAGCATGTAAACGTATCAGTGCTTAATGATTTATTAACCGTAGCAGCGAAACAGATATTATACTCATACAGGACCTTTATGACACATTCACAAGCATTGTATTACTGTAACTATTAAAAAACAATATTGGAGAATTAATGCTAATAAAAAATTTGTCAAAACTAGTTAGGAAGTGATAGCTCAGTGGTTAAGGTGTTGGACTGCTGATCTGAAGACCAAGGTTTGATTCCCAGCACTGGCAAGCTACCGCTGCTGGGCCCCTGAGTAAGGCCCTTAACCTTTAACTGCTTGGTTGTAATTGCTCTGGATAAGAGCGTCTGTTGTAAATACTATAAATGTTAATGTCTCAATTATCAATTGCATGATCTAAACTTTTAGTACTTTTAGTAAAGTTTTGTTGTAATCTTGCGAGTTAGTTTTTTTAAACCCTAACCCTATTTATTTTAGATGACCACATTACTTAGAGGGCACAAAAATGATGTATTTGGCTACGATATGGCTTCTTAGATATCCGACATATAGAAGGTGTATGAACACCGGACCCTCACACATGTTCTTGCTGAACATCCCATTCCAGAAATAATTTTACAATACCCTTCACATTTCTATTAAGGCCTTCAACCAGATTTTGGAGCATGGCGATTCGGCCACAAGAGCATTAGTGGGGTCAGTCACCACAGTCGACGAGGCCTGGGCAGTGGTCCGGTTCATCCCATATGTGTTCAGTGGGGTTGAGGTCAGGGCTCTGTACAGGTCACTCAAGTTTCTTCATTCCAAGCTTAGGGCTCTGTGCAGGCCACTCAAATTCCTTCACCCCAACCTTGGCACACCATGGAGTTCAGTTTGTGCAACCGGGTATTTTCATGCTGGACCGGGCTCAGGTCACTTTGTTCGAGTGAAGAGAAGTGTAGAAGAAGAAGACTTTCTAAACAAGTTTGCTCTTCTACCTTTGTGGTATCAGTGTAAAGACCATGAAATAATTGTGATGCTCGGGGGTCTACAAAACTTTGGGCTGTATTTGATAGAAAATACAGTAAGCATTAACTGCAAAAGATAACCGAGACTCTTTAGCAAATATTGAGCAGTATACTTCATAAAAACCCTGGTCAGTATGTTGATTTTGCATTGCTGTCCAGTGCAGTGATGCTTAAAGTAATGTTAATGTAATGTAAGATGTCATGTAGGCCTCTTTAAATAAAGTTATGATATTTACATTTGATCTTATTTGAATGTAATATAACTATTTATTTGACTGGTATTGTATTACATTGCATTGCATTGTCCGATCTTATTATAAAATAATATTTAGTAGATGAAATCAAACTGACTCTTGCATATATTTATACAAAGACACTGCAGGTAGTAAATACAAAAAGGAAAAAGCCACAAGTTACTGTTTCAGCTCACATGATCATATTTGTGTGTTGTTCTTAAAAGCATGAAGACTTGCGTTTAATTCAGCAGTAGTGCTAAAGCGGAAGTTGCATGTAGTAATGTGTACATGTGTGCGTATGCATCGAGTCGAGCTCGGGCCCTTAGCACTGTGGCAGAGGGCTGCTTGGCCAGAGTGCTGTGTTGTTTGATTTGTTGTGAGGGTTAGAGCAGCAGGATGGAGACGCTTCCAGGCTTTTCCCAGCATGCCCATGGAGAGTGATACTTCCTCTGTCATCTCAGACTCGTGGTGAAGCTGTGCCAGCAAAAGCAGACAACACCCCACCGTTTACCATGACCAACCCTTCCCACCGTGCATCCCTACAGGAGCACACACTACTTGCATCTGCCTCTTTGTGCATGTGTGTCTGTGTGTACTGAGCATGCTCAGTAATATATGGATTGTAATGGACAGTAATGAAGGATTTCATAATCATTTTCCTATTTTCTAACAGGAAATGACCCATGCTAATAAGTGTATAACCTTTTTTAATACAAGATAGTAGACATAATTATAACATGACTGTTAAACATGTTGCATGATATTATATACTGTATATATATTAAAATAAATATGTTATACATGGATACTTTATAAATTACATTTAGCACAAATACTTGTCTTATCTATCTAAAATGTCTCTATGTGTTGTAGCAACTAAGAGTTCCAGCATGACGATGACCCTGTGCGCAAACACCTCTGAGCTCCATAATGACATGGTGTGTTATCTTTGGTTGTTTTTCACATCTCAACCCCACTGAACATGTTGGACCTGAACTAGAACTCCGACAGCACCCCAGACCTCCTCACCTGCCATTAGTGCCTGAATTCACTAATGCTATTGTGAATGAATTGGAAAATCCCCAAGCCACACTCCAACATCTGGTGCAAATCATTTCCTGATGTGTAGAGGATATGATGAAAGTAAGCATGAGATTAGGAATAGGATATGATTATCAGGTGTCCCAACAGTTTTGCTCAAGGTTTAGGGGCCTTGCTAAAGTCAAGCAGCAGGAGGATCTTAAATCTGGGATTTGAACTCAAAACGTGCCGGTCAGTTTAATGCCATAAGCAATGAGCCGGCACCATTATGAGCATGATTGTGCAAATCTTATTTTTCAAAACTTCTAACTTTTTACTTTGTTTTAAACCAATAACCTGACAACATTCATCCATTCCTTATTTTATCCTGTTCAGGGCCGTGGGGGCGCTGGAGTGTATCCCAGCTAACTTAGGGTGTGAGCCGGGGTACATCCTGTACAATCAGCAGTTAATCACAGGACTAACACTTAGAGACAGACAATCATTCACACACATTCACTCCTATGGACAATTTAGAGTAGTTAATTCACCTATGCCCAATCACATGTGTAAGGAGTTTGGAGGAAACCGGAGTACCCAGGGAAAACCCACGCAAGCACGGGGAGAACATGCAAACTTCACACAGAAACACCCTGGGCGGGAATCAACCCATGACCTTGCTATGAGGCAGGCGTGCTAACCACTTAATTAATTAACACGCTAATTAATATATTCTGGCCAATAATCTGCGATGTCGAAAATATTCGTAGTATTGAACAACTAAATATTTTATTTAAAAAAAAAACAAGGTTACTACAAAAAGTTGCCTAATCATTTTAAATCTGTATATAAGGTGTAAAATGGCCATACATAATATGCATTTTGAGCTGTGCTTTGATTTGTAAAAGGTTCTTCTTACCTCTTAGAGATAAAATCGTCTCAGGAGCATTGGATCTAACAGTCCAGCACTAAAGGCCAGTGATTGGAAAATGACAGGGGTTTGCTTTTTGTTAGGCTCTTTGTGCATCTCTTATAGACCGCCATCTGTTACAGCTGAAGAGTATTGACAGCGACTGAGCTGTAATATTAAGGACATGGGAACAGTGCAATGATTGTCTTCAATCACTTGAGACATTCTGTAGTCATCACACACTGGGAAAACTTCCAGCCAAGGGGATTAACGCCGATCTCCTCTACCTGCTGCAAAATTAACTCGCCTTAACCATTTCAAAGATATATCCCATGGAAACATTGGATCTCATTAAAAAAAAAAAAAAAAAAAAAAAGTTTATATGTTTTATTATTACACTTGCTTTCTGGTTGATTTTTGATCTTGATAGTTAGCAGTGAACTCCAAGTCTGCAAGTCTGTAGCTAAAAATACCTGTTGCTAGTTGGAGTGATGATAATGATTGTGATCTCCTGTAGGCTACACTTATGGCGGACCGGAGAGCCACCGATTCTCTGTGTGTGATTGCGAGTTGGAGGGTCGAAACAGAGAGACAAGGGCCTCAGCTCCTTAAGCACTGATGACTGATGTCAATTAAGCCGTGATTGGTCTTTAAGGTTCTTTCTCTGTCTCCTTCCCGCTCTGTGTGTGTGTGTGTGTGTGTGTGTGTGTGTGTGTGTGTGTGTGTGTTTGTTTGATGGTGAGATGGATAAAACCGGGTGGGTGAATATGTATCAGTATCAGTGCCTGGTCTATAAATGTTACATATGTGTGTATGTGTGTTTGATGTGTGTACTGTATATGTGTGAAAGATGCTGAGCTATTGAGGGTATAATCACAGACAGGGTGCTTCACTACCCCCAAACCATTCTCCTTCTCTTCCCCACATCTTTCGTTTCAGTGCTTTGCCTTTCTCTGCCTCTCTCCCACCCTCTCTCCCACCCGTGGCCCCGTGCCCGCTCTTCCGCTAACCCCTATGTTCGCAAATCACTTCTTCTCATGTCAGCAGGTAAATTGTTTTGTCCTCCCATTCCCTGCTTTCATTACTTTGTGTAAATTAAGCGATATGTCGTCTACCCGTGCGAGGCACGGGTCTCGGTGCCGCCACGCCAAAAGCATGAGATTTGGCATAATAAATGAAGACAAACTGGCGCCAGCACTGCTCCTTCTCTGCGCCGACTCGCTTTCATTATTCGCTTAACTTGCCGGAGAAAATGACTTAACCCTGACCCACACATTACGTCCCACATTCACTCCAGATAAAAGCCTTTTTACAGCAGGCCCCCCACAATTTATATTCCACCAAGGAGGCTGCTTCTCTCTGTCACTTTTCCAATCTCGGGCACCCTCAACACACGTCATTAAACTTGTCGTGCCTTCCTGTATTTGTCCATCAGTCCTTCCTTTTACATAAAAGCTGGCAGCATTATTCTTAGCTTTGATGGCGCCAACTCATTTTTCCCTTACGGAATGTTTGATTGGAAGAAATATCGCCAGGCTGCAGGCCCTATCTCCTTTACCCCTCTCCTCCTCTGGAAGCATGCTCTTGATGAAATAGTGTCCCCCCAGCAAGAATAATAAAAACAGACTTGTGCATTACAGGCCGCTCTCAATCTGCCAGACTGGGCCGTGCCGAAGCAAGGGAGAGCTGACCGAGTTTTATAGGTATATGGGCAGATAAATGGAAAGCGGTGAGCAGCTGGGGTGGAGGCCACCGCTAAGCTCAGCGCAGGGTGAAGGCAGGGCCATCATAGCCTGGGTGAGTGCTCACACATGGAGTTTAAAGAAAATGGGATTCTCCATCATGTCCTCATGAGCTTCCTCTCAGCACTATGCCGATAGAATCTGGCAGTGAAATGAATCTTGGACATTTAGCACATCAAATATTTTAGCATTTTAGCTGAATCATAAACACTGTGCTATATCGAGTCCGCTATGAACCTCTGCTTCATTTTTTTTCCTCTTTGATTATGAAAGCATGGAACAGAAACATCTTTATCAAAGTACAGTGGAACCTCTCATAACGAGCATAATTCGTTTCCATGTGAAACACCCGTTAAGCGAAACAAATTTCCCCATATAAATCAATGTAAAACACGATAATGCGTTCCATGCAAAAAAAAATATTCATTTTTTTCATTTTTAACGTTTATTCAAATAAAATGACATACTTATAAATTGTTAAGGATCGTAACAACCTGGAATGCGATTTCGATTTGGAAAAAAACAATAAAAAAATCAAAACTAGCTTATTATTTATTCTTCCCCTTTCTGTGTCGCTCGTTAAGGGAGCAATTCTTTCACAATTTTTTTGCCTCGTTATGCGAATTACTCGTTATGAGAGATTCCACTGTATTATTGGTCGGCCAATATCAACCAACCAAGCTACTTACGTTTCATTGCAGGTCAGTGTTGTTTGCTGATAATGTTGCTCGGGTCCACAGGAAGCTGCTGAGCTTTGTGTCTGGAATCTGAATAGCAGACCACACTAGGGTGCGTTTTCTTTTTTTCTTTTTCTCCCTCTTTGATTTCATTTCCTATCGCCTGTTATCCACTAAAATCTTTGTTATGTAATCCATTCATGTCTAATGAGTTCTAGATTTAAAGCATGGAGTCATAATTTTCTATATTACACAAGAGGACAAGTTCAAATGCAGGCTTTTATATCTATATGGATCTGTTTTTATGATAGAAGCCCCTTTGGCTTTCGATTCAGTGGAGATTAATAGTGATGGAGCCTATCTTTTCGAAACCTTGTGTCGCAATAGGATTAGACATTATTAAATGCTTTAACTGCGGCCACCTACTACACACCTTGCATTATTCTGCCACAATATTCCACCAGTGGAGAATCACTGTCCTGTGGATACAGTATCTTCAATTGGAAATTGATCCGAAGAATAATTTTATTTCTGGATCTAACATTCCTGCTGTGGCATGTGAAATACATGTACGATAAGAACGATAAGCATACGTCATACAACGACAACTTTTATCTGAGGATTTGGCCTTTAATGACATTTCGTTGACATTTAAAGCATTTCATGTATCCCAAGCTAAAAATGAGTTATTTCAGTTCCGTCCTGCACATTGTAGCAGTTTTAAAAATAACTCTCAAACTTACTCTATTATCATAGCAAGGATTGTTCAGGGGCAGAGAAGGACAAAGTGATAAGTGAATTTTATTAAAAGATTTGGATTTAAACCATATGTCCGTATCTACCACTGTTTCTGCACTATGTACAAACAATGAGAAAGAGCTAGCAAAGTAATGGGGTGGGAAAAAAAGAACAAGCAAAGGCGCTGTTCCATTTTAATACAATACAAAAGTTTGGCAAGGTCGTTCCTATCACGTCGCTACCCAACATCTGCATACAAATACGCTCCCTTGTTCGACGAGTCACGACACGGTGCCTCCTAAAATGATCATTATTACCATTCCAATAGACAGATCTATTTAACAACCTGCTTTTTATCGCCTAACAGTGTTATAATAGTGTTGTGCATTTGAAAGGGATTGAAATGCCGCTCTTCCTTCCTTGCTGGGGAACGTCTTCGCTTCGATAAAGCCTCGGAGCAATAGATGGAGCAAGGCTGACATCTTCTTAAGAGATGATAGGAAAGCCAAATCAAATAGGATGGAGCAGTCACTCTGTGTGCAGATAGGTAGTTCATTTCACCGGCTCTGTGTTGGCATCCCTAGTGACTCCCTGCCCGGGGAAGATAGCTTACTTGGACTTCATTCATTATTCCAACCCTAGCCCTTTCAGTGTCTCTAAATGCTTGTCTTTTGTTCTAAGCTAAGACGTATTTCCTCACTCTGATGAGAATCTTAAAATTTAGGTTTCCAAACCAATGCCTATTATCACTGCCTTCTTTTTTTATGTAGGAGTGTGGAGTGAAAATCAATTATTTTTTTTTTGTGAGACGTAATTGGGTGCAAATGAATGAGTTGAGTCTTCTAAAACAATAGATCCTTGGTCATTCTCGCTAAATGTTTTTCTTGCCCCCTGAGGTAACATGTGTGCTAAGGATTTTTAAATAGTTTCAAAGCAATAACTTTAACACTTCCAAGTTAGCTTCCTGGTGCTGCAAAAAAGGATCGGAAAAGCTTTCTCGGATTAACTATATGATATATTATTATATATTTCCTGATACCTATTGACTCAAAACCAGTTATCGATTCATGAAATGTTAAGATCAAGATAGCTGCTCACAGATATCTGTGGAGCATGGCTGTAGGGATTTTATAATCTAGCCGCAAACTGGTGAGTGGGTTCCGGGAATATTGTCCAGTGAGGATATCTGGGGTGCAGTCTGTGTACCCGTTCATCCCAAAGTGATAAAGTACTGGGGTTCAGTAGGGTTAAGGTCACTTCTGTGCCAAAGTCCCTATCCCAAAGTAATACAGTACTGGGGTTCAGTAGGGTTAAGGTCACTTCTGTGCCAAAGTCCGTATCCCAAAGTAATACAGTACTGGGGTTCAGTAGGGTTAAGGTCACTTCTGTGCCAAAGTCCCTATCCCAAAGTGATAAAGTACTGGGGTTCAGTGGGGTTAAGGTCACTTCTGTGCCAAAGTCCCTATCCCAAAGTAATACAGTACTGGGGTTCAGTAGGGTTAAGGTCACTTCTGTGCCAAAGTCCCTATCACAAAGCAATAAAGTACTGGGGTTCAGTAGGGTTGAGGTCACTTCTGTGCCAAAGTCGCTATCCCAAAGTGATAAAGTACTGGTGTTCAGTAGGGTTAAGGTCACTTCTGTGCCAAAGTCACTATCCCAAAGTGATAAAGTACTGGGGTTCAGTGGGGTTAAGGTCACTTTTGTGCCAAAGTCCCTATCCCAAAGTAATAAAGTACTGGGGTTCAGTAGGGTTGAGGTCACTTCTGTGCCAAAGTCCCTATCCCAAAGTGATAAAGTACTGGGGTTCAGTGGGGTTGAGGTCATTTCTCGGTGCAAGATGCTTGAGTTCTTCCACTCCATAACAAATCCTGTCTTCATGGCGCTCAGGGGCTTTGTCATGCTGGATCAGTGTTTAGGCCTCCCAGTTCAGTTAGTGTGCTTTCAGATTTTTGGCTATAGTTTGGGGAAGACGCACTAATGAATGTTCTGGTAAGATTCCGCTACTTTTGGCCAAACATTTAATGTGTATAACCTGTACTTGATCTATAGCTATTGGTCTATTTGGCAATAGTGTCTTCATAGGTTTGTTTTGTTTGTATTTGCTTGGTGTCATAGCATCATATTAGATGCTTTGGGATCCATTCATACAAAAGCATTGTTTGTACAGACTTTAATAAGCAGAGAAATGACAATGAATGTATAAAGGGTTACCTGCCCCTGCCTGGTTGATGTAATGACAAGAAATTATTAAGTGGGAAGAGATAATGAATATTAAACACCGTGGGCTCTGACCTTATGGGTTAAATTGAAACTGTGTATCCTGAGGGGGGAAATGTTCCGAAATTGCTAATTATTACTTTTAAAAAGAATGTGTTTGTGATCTGTAGGCTTTAGAAAAAAAAGTAGGTGCTGAATAAAGCAGCAGTGGAGGCCTCTCGTTTCTCCCTAGATGCTTTGGCTCGTCTTAAACAATAAGGGCCCATGAGCATGCTGGTCCCGGGGGCCCGGCTGAGCCGAGGCCTGGGGGCTGGGCACTGAGGGAGCCACTCTCAACCACTAAATGTGGAAGGGACTGATAAGGACTTAGCCACTCACTGAGGCCCTCTCCCAGGAGCCCAGGGGAAAATTTGCAGTTATTAAGGGAAAGATGATAGTGATAAAATGGTCTTTGTGCTCTTGTTCACTGATTTTTCCTCCATTTTATCCCCTTCTCTTATTTGCTGGATGTATGTGTGAGCAGAGTGGGGGAGTTTAACTTCGAAGTAGTTATTTCTGCTACAGTACAAATTACCTTTTTACCACTTTGCTCTTATAGAAACACATGCTTTATGGGAAATCTCATGAGTGTACTGCAGTATGTGTAGGCTAATTTCTAGTTTCTTATTAATGAGATACACTGGTCCCTCGTGACGGTTCAGTCAGTAGGAAAGGATGTCAACTCCTTTACTCATTCTTTCAGATTATCTAAAATAAATCAACGCCGGATTTGATTAGTGACTGCTGTTATTTGTAAATGGCACCAATTAGTTATAGAAGAGTTTCTTTCATGGTGGTTGAAATGACATGTTTTAATTAAAACTATTGTTTTACTATTTAATGCATATCTAAAATTTTAATGTCTCAAGAAATTAGCAAGAACAACCTTAAGCTTTGACTAAAACGAGTTACGATATTGTTACTTATAAAAATGTACAAGGGTGAAGTTTGGCTGTTCATATATTGTAGCTAGCAGTGAAAGCATACTGAAGAATATTTAGTGTGTTTCAGAATGCCCACAATGCATTGCTGCAGGTTAGTGTCCGGATGATCTGAAGTAAAGGAAGAAAATAAAATATAAGCATAATATATTTTATTATGTGTAGGGTAAAAGGAATAAGCCACTACTATGGACATAGGGGCTGACTGACCACATCTGTGGCTTCAACATTCGCAACATTGTTATTGTGAAGAGCTATCACTGTTAATTCTTTTTTTATTTAGCCTTTTCAGATTTGATCTTATAGAATTTTAAGAATCTTTGATCTACAATCTACAATTCAATTTCCATATATTTATGGAATTACATGGCATGGCCTTACATATTATTTGCCTCACAACAAGAGAGTCATGGGAGCATGGGTTTTGTGTTGTTTCTGTGTGGAGTTTGCATGTTCTAACCGTGCTTGCGTGGGTTTTCCCTGGGTACTCCGGTTTCCTCCCGCCTCCAAACATATGCAATTGGGCATAGGTGAATTGGCTAATCTAAACTGTCCATAGGAGTGAATGTGTGTGTGAATGGTTGTCTGTCTCTAAGTGTTAGTCCTGCGATTAACTGCTGATTGTACAGGATGTACCTGGCCTCACACCCTAAGTTAGCTGGAATAGACTCCAGCGTCCCAACAATACTGGACATTTTAAGCGGTAGACAATGGATGGATGGCTGGATGGACATTCCAGTGGAATACGTTTCTTCACATATTCTAGGTTTGAAAGTTTGGGTCAGAGTGCAAAAGCAGCTAAGATACAGAACAGGACAACCCCCTGAACAGGACGTTTTAGCACGGCCCAACAGTGGCATCTTGGAGATGGACCCCAGACCTTCCAGTTTATATAGCCGACTAAACAAAATGAAATGATTATATTTTGCTGCTGTGGATTACAAAAAAAAAAAACAGAAACAAAATTCAAGCCTCAGAGTTTCTTCAGCGGATACTCGTTAATTTTCAGTGTTTTGATTTGCAGAATTTCACCCACCAGCCCTTGTGGGCACAACCTTCCCATATTATCATGGCTTTGCACCGACATGTTAACACAGTGGCTGGGTGGATTCCCTAGAATTGCTGAACTTCTTTTTAGCACGTTCATTACTAGTTCTCTTTTATATGCATTTGTGGAAGAGTAACCCTGCTATACAATCCTGCTATTATATATGCTATATATAATATTACCCTATATTTCTACATTATGAAATCTCAGGGAGTTCTAGTTAAAGCTGATTTTTGACGGTGACTCCTGTTAAAATACAATACAAAAAATTATTAAATTTGGAAAAGTTGAAGGCAAGTTTCAATTCTTTTTTTTCAAAAGTTATACTTTGTTTTCATAAATGCTAAATTTTAAACACACAGCTCGATGGAACTCTTAAAATGGAGAGAGGCGGAAGTGACGTCTTCCGCGGGGCGGAAGCGCTCCGTGCTTTCAGCTGTCAAAACAAAAAAAAAAGCAGGAACTGCGACGGTGAGTGATAAACAACGCAACGCTTTACCTTTTAAAATCTCAGAAGCACATATATATATAAACAGATATATAATTTCACAGACTTTAAATAATAGAATAACACTAGTGGTTAACTGTCGACAGCTGAAGTCTTTAAGTCAGCCTTTGTAAGCCTTTTCGTGTCGTGCAGTGATATTTTTATATAAATATAACGTTTTAATGGATTAAAATTGTAGTTGATGTAGCTACGGGCGGTGTAAACTGAAATTCTCTGCTCTGCAGTATCGCGCAGCGGTTTTTGTCCGAGTAAGATGAAGATGAAAGGAAGCACAGCAGAAATGCAAGAACATTAACCGCACACATATCAGTCATATTGTTGTTCTTGCTAATTGGTTTGCGAAGTGTCATAAACATAGAATTTAATACATTGTGCAGATGTTATAAATATATATATATATTGCGCGCTTTGTAGTGATCCCCTCTGAAGGACATCCGTGTTATGTAATCCATATGCGGCGTGCTTTTGTTTTGCTCTTTTACTGAGTGTGCATGACGTCATAGGCAACGTCGCTAGTGCGTGGTGCAGCGCGAGCTCCGCATGCAGCAACCCTGAGAGACACATTGTGATGCAGATATGAGACTGAGGTGTAAACATTCATAAAACCTGTTTCCTACTCCCTTGCTAAAAATGAACAGACAAATAACGTGTTATATAGATTATATAGAACTGTTTCAATTATCTGAAAAACAAATCATTGCACAGGAAATGTTTAGAATTAGTATGAATTTATGGAATAGAGGTTTTCTTGCATTTATTTATTTTTTTTTACTTTTAAGCACGTTTAGCCAGCAGGCAGTTTTGAACACTGCTCCAGGCTGTTGTTAATAATGTGTTGCAGTTGCTTTGTTTTTAATATGCGCTATGTGTAATGTGCTTTGTGTAAAATAGTTTCGATATGAGTCAAAACACAACATAAACCTGATGCACTTGTTTTTATGCCACCTTACACACACACACACACACACACACACAGAATGTTGGATTGAAAGTTGGATTGATCATAGGCCTCATCTGACATCATTACCCAACTAATAAATAATAATATTGTGGCAAAATTGACAAATCCTCAAAGCCATATTCCTAAATCTAATACATTTACATTCCCAGCATTTGACAGACGCTCTTATCCAGATCGACTGACATCCAAACAGTTGAGGGCCTTGCTCAGGGGCCCAGCATTAGTAGCATGGCGGTGCTGGGAATCAAACAACAGTCTTCAGATCAGCAGGCCAACACCTTAACCACTGAGCTACCACTTCCCCCTAATAGAAAGCCTTCCGAAAAGAGCGGAGATTACTATAATCTACGAAAACCAACTCCATGTTAAAACCCATGGTGTTAAATAATATGAATAGGCACATATGGGTAAGATTGTCAGGTGTCCACATACTTTTGGCCATGTAAAAGAAGATGATTGTAATTGTCAACAAAAGGCATGGATGCAATTACTGTGAATATAAATCAAAGTGAACCACTGTTGAATATACCGGTAGTTATAATGAATTTATATGCTGAATTAAAAATGCCCAACCGTGAAGCAATGGTGAGTGAGATTACCACGGTCACTGCAAACGACAAAACAAATGTGGATTACAACAACCAAGCAAAAAGTTTGACCCTGCCGCAGTCATGCTTTGTTGTTTGTTGGGATAAAGAACATGATCTGTGAGTCTAACTTTAGTTAATATTGTTATAGTAGTGTTATTGTAGTGCTCTGGGTTTGCAGGCAGAAGGCTAGATTATAATTCCTACATTTAAAAATGTTTGCTTTGTTTGGCCTTACAGATATGGAGGAACTTGTGCAGGACCTGGTGTCTGCATTAGAGCAGACCTCAGAGCAGGCTGAGCTGGATGATCTGTGGCAGGAGATGGTGCTGAGGCCACTGCAGCACCGGCGTCAGGTTCGAAGGCGGAGGTGCCGCAAACGCCGCTGTGATTTCGAGCACAGCCTCTGCCTCAGTGAAGCGTCCGAGTCCAGTGTGGATGAAGCTTTCGCGAGAGAACAGAGACACGGCTCTGCAGGAGCAGTGGCCATAGCAGCAGGACCTGCGCTCGCTCCTACGCACAGTGATTCCGATGACACACTCATAGTCAAGCGCTGGACACCGTCAACGCTGTCTTTCCGTACCAGACAGCATTCCTGGCCGGAGTCGGACTCGTTTACAGAGAACACACCCGGAAGACCTCTACGCAGACGCCGCAAAGTCAAACGCACGCCACCAAACGTAAACGTAAACATGCAGCAAAGATTTAGAGTGTGTGGCTTTGAGAAAGGTGAGCAAACCCATCGTCGCTGTCATCACTATCACCACCATCATCATCATCATCATCATCATCAGAGGTCTTATAAGAAGCAGAGACTAAGCCGACTGAAAAAGCGCTCCAGTGGCTGGTCTCAGCAGGACGGCGGCTCTGTCGGGGCTGGAGTAGGAAGCCTGTCTCAGGAATGCTGGAAGGACCGGATCCTGCGCCAGGCCAAGGAGAAGAAAGAGGCGTCTGATGAGAACATGTCAGAATGGTAATTTAAACATTTGTTAAAATGCCAATTCAATTGTTAAAAAATCAATCATAGGCAAAATCGGCAGCATCTGCATCAGTACTGGGTCCTTTAGCAGGATGAAGCAGTTAAAGAAGATAAATGAATAAATATGAATGAACATAGAGAAATGATTACATTATTAAACTATTAAATGCAGTAAGAAATAAAAAACAGTGTAATCGGCAGCTAAAAAAGGAAGTCACCTGGTAGGCAGTTGAAACATAAACAGTTATGATTTAATAAAATGTTACATTATTTTAACAATATACAACAACCCTTCCTAAATAAAGGGATGTTTGGGAATTTCCACCAGTCACTGTGATGCAAAAGACATGAAACCACAAACAAGTGAGACAAAATCTATATAAAACCTTGTGATGTCTTGCACAGCACTGTATATAAAATGATATGCGTATAGATTAAGTATTTAATGTGTCGCATCAGAACTATTTTTTTTTCCTGTTCATTTTAGCGTTTAAGTTTAATAACAAGGCAAGCGATCATAAAAGTGAAGACAGTGTAGAATGATGCACCCGTAAATCAAACTGGAAACAGGCAGTGTAGACCCATTGCACCACAATTTATACAAGCATCAATTCATCACGTGGATAGGTATTAAAAATATAACGGCCATAAGGCATGTCGTTCCCGGTTGCTGTGGTGATCAGTCGAGGGAATTTGCTGTTGCTTGTTGCCTCCCAGCTACAATTAGCTTAGGATGCCTCCTTTCTAATATGATAAAGGAGATGTTTGGTATTGTATTGATCAGTGAGAAAGGAAGTTTTAATAGAAGCCTAGTTAATTCAATTGGAGGTGAAGTGGATAGCTGAGTCTCTCACCTCCCATGTGTAGTAGAGAGGATTATGGGTGTCACACAAATGTCCGACGATTGGCTTTGACTCCTTGAATTATTTCGGAGTCAATCGAGACCCTCAATTGACTTAACTCGAGCTGCTCGAAATTTCAGAGGTGGCTGGATCGCAATCTATCACTGTAGGAGTGCCATGCCTTGAAGAATGTGAGCACTGTTATATGTTTTAGGGGTTCTGTTTACTTATTATTACAGGGATTTACTGTTAGGATGCTAAGTTCCATAAGCACACAACATGAGAGCGTACAGTATATATACTGTATATCACAGCCGCTTCTTCCGTCTATCCGACAATCCTCCCGTAGCCCTTCCTCAGATCCATGATGATGTAATTATCCGTGGGTTGGTTTAAAGGAGAGAGTGAAGCGTCAGCAGCAGCCAACGATGAGCCGACAGCTGGCTTTACATCTTCTGCTTTAATTTGTGCTGACCCCGCGTGGCCTCCTGATGGTGCTTGTTTTCTTATTTTATGGAAAAATCAATACGCCTCATGACAGAAAACAGCTCGGGAGAAGAAATAAATGGGAACACTGTGCCGCCCTGTCAATCATTTCTCACTTGCACTTGTGCCCCTCGTGCCTTGATGGCTGTGTGTTTGGATTGGATGAGAGTGTTGCAGTGACCGGCTCTGGTAAGCTTGTCCGAATCCCAATCAGAACTGGAGTAGGATGGATGTTTTGAAAGTCAAAGGGCTGAAGTTTACAGCATCGGCAATGCATTTTAAAATGCAAATAGCAGCTCTACGTTTAGGGTCATCTCACACACACACACACACACACACACACACACACACACACACACACACACGCACACACACACACACACTGACACAAACACACACACACACACACACACACACACACACACACACACACACACACACACTGCGAAGCCAGATGTTAGTTTTAAGCATGTGGTGTGTGTGAGTTACAGCCCATCTCTCTTGGCCCCAGCAAACAGACATTGTCCAGAATTTCCTTAAACCAATCCAAGTGTGTGTGAAGCAGCTGTTGGCAGCTCCAGCTGGGCCGTACATCCTTGATTAGATCGGCTTTACACCCAGTGCATGGCATACCACCTGGTGTTCGTTCTGGCCTGCCCGCACGGCCGCATCTGTAGGTACACAGACCGTTAGAGTGACCCCACCTTCATTTAAGAGAACCAGCTCATTAAGAATCAGTATCTTTTTAGCTACAGTTAAATTTCAATATGAATTGACTTTATTAAGGCGTGTGTTCGTATGCGATGGACTGACGATCAGGGTTAGCAGGGTTAACTTTAGGGTTAACTTTAACTTTAGCAGGATAGGCTGTGTATTCACTAGGGCTCTGGGGATACAGTGGTTTTTAAAGATTAATGAATGTATTTATCTAGTTTTTATGTGAAAAAGAACTTTTCCTCTCATGCTAATTTTAGAACGGCACCATAAACTTACTTTAAGAAAAGGCAGGTAGATATGATTCTTCATATGATCATGAACGTTTAGTTGATTTCTTGTTTTGTTTCAATTGTAGATGAGAAATCTTTGTTTTTATGGAGTCTACACTCTTTAGGCTTAGCCATGGAGTTATCAGGGGACGTGGTAGCTCAGTTAAGGTGTTGGACTGCTGATCCGAAGTTTGATCCGGTGTTTGATTCCCAGCAATGCCAAGCTACCACTGCTGGGCCCCTGAGCAAGGCCCTTAATCCTCAATTGCTCGGTTGTAAGTCGCTCTGGACAAGAGCGTCTGCTAAATGCTGTAAATCTAAATGTTATCAGTGATGGCCAATCCATGTTCCTTAAGCTACTTTGTTCTGCTTGTTTTCCAACTATCCCTGCCCTACCCACTGCTGATTACCTGGATCAGGTGTGTTCAGTCTATCAGAAGATGTTATACCATCTTAGATTAGGTGGGATTGAAGACAATGTGAATTGGACTGACTAAACGCACCTGATCCAGTTAATTAGCAGTCGGTAGAGCAGGGATAGTTGGAAAACAATCAGGACAAATCAGTTTAATTGCATTCCCACCATATCATTTTTACCGTAATGCCAAAATGACAACATGTGATGTTTATCTCGGTGTTGTTTACGTCCTTGGACTATAGCGACAGTCGAAAAATGAAAAGAGCTGCGAGTCTAATATAAACACAAAGAATAAACACAATAACAAACATGATGCCAGATGTAATGCTAAAAACAGAATAATTTAAGTAAATACTAAGAAAAAACACAATACAAGTAATTGATGCTGTACAAATGCGTTATTATTACACTTTATGGTTTATACTTATGGCTGACAACTCTAGGTTGTCATGAATAGCTTAGATAGCTAACGCTATGCTACATGGCTTTCGTTTATGTTTGTTACTTTTGCATGAAGACATCAACATTAGCAAAAGTCAACGACACAAATTAAAAAATCTAAATATTACAAAATAACTGCTTAATTAAACTTTATTACTGGAAGCGCTGCCATTTTGTACCATCGGTACAAGCTGTAGCTCTTAAAAACCTCTAGCCTGCACGCTTTTCACAAGATTTGAATATTGTAATTACAGAAATAACGATACGGCGTGAACGCAGCATTAGAAATATGTGCTCCCCATCACTGCTAGTTATTAAAAATCAGACACAGAGGCTCAGCGGTTATTTTGCTGATGTCAACAATAGCTTTTTTAAATTTACATTTCTGCTATTTGACAAATGCTCTTATGCAGAGCAACTTTACATCCGTCTAATTTTTTTTATCCAACTGAGCAGGTGAGGGTAAAGAGCCTTGCTCATGGGCCCAGCAGTGTCAGCTTGGAGATGCGGAAATTGAACCCATGATCTTCCAATTAGCAGTCCAAAACTGTCGCCACTGAGCTACCAATATTTATTTATCTGTTTTTATTTATTCATTATTTCAGAAATAAAGCAACCTGATTTATGACTCATTCCCAGAACTTTTTGTACTATAGCTCCTTTCACTTGTCATTACTTAAGAATTTTCGATTTTGGTTAAGTAGGCGAGGAGTTTGGGATTGTATTCCAACTTGCTCAAGTTCATTTCGACAAATCCCTGAGACTAATCCAATTATCTATGCTGAGGGAGGCTGGAAGACCCTTTTAATCAGACACTTCTTGAAGGGGGCACTGTGTTGGAATGGGCCTCTGTGTTATCAGTGAGACACCCCTTCTAGTTTTTCTTTGTTCTGGAGTGCAGTGCTCAGTGACTTGCCAATGCGGAGTAATCTCACCCCAAACTGGCCTATTGGTCTCAGGAGGGTGGGATTATATCCTATTGATTACACCCTGTCTCAGAAGTGTGTTTTGGTCTCACCTCCCCAAGAAGGGGAAGAGATTAGCTCGTTTAAGGCAAGCTGTTGTTGAGACGTCTTCCTAATGGTCCTGGGCCGTGTGCTGGAATTTTGATGATGAATCAAATGTCAGTATGAGTGTTGTTTGATCATGTATTATTCATCTTTGTATTTGTTGGTGCATAGTTCTACTTAACACAAGGCAAGACAGAGACAGATAAACTCGGTCGAAAAGTTCTCCCACTGAAGGTCGTGTTACGGGGGAAGGGAGGCTCCGACATGCTGAAAGAAAAATGTTATTTTCAATAATGCATGGCATTAATTAGCGACTACTTAATGGAAATCGTTTCATATTGGCAGCGAGCCTCTCAAGGCAACATCACATTACACCTTTAATAATGTTTAATACTTAATGTGCGGTCCTAATTAATTGTTTATATTGTACCTATCATTCTTCTTCAAAATGAGCGCACTTCTTCCTCTTCGTTGACATTCGAGCATGTCAATACAGATTCGGTTTCACTCCGATTTCGCAAAGATACACGCGTCACTTAAAAGTGCTTCCGTCCAAAACGGTTCGATTTTTTTGTTGTTGCAGATATCAGGTATCAATCATTTGTGTAAAAATTTATTTGTTAATGATATATTTAGTAGACAGTTGAAAACTTTCTATCCATATCCAACTGACTACTCATTTCCTCTTAAATGGAGCACTGTTCTAAATGAATAAAACAGCCTCGGTAATGCTACACGTGCTTCTGGGTGTGACCAGATCGGCACTGTGCCATGAGGAAAGCAGTTGTTCTCCCGTGCTGCTGTCTTCACTGGCCAATTAACTCTCATTATGAATCTCCCAATGCCAGGATGAACAGTAGTTATCTTCCTGATGCCGACATGTGAGCACTGCAATGACTTCCAGAAACAACTCAGAAGGGTGTGTGTCTGTGTAGTCATAAACATGTGTGTGCTTATCCAGGAGTGTTGGGCTAAGCCTGGGTTACTCT
Organism: Liobagrus marginatus; assembly: GCA_028566295.1. NCBI lineage: Eukaryota > Metazoa > Chordata > Actinopteri > Siluriformes > Amblycipitidae > Liobagrus > Liobagrus marginatus. The sequence goes on from JAOUQX010000002.1 coordinate 13,115,117, forward strand.
CTTGAGACCGTGACCCCCCCACATCTGTTTCCTGGGTGTGTGATGGTGCGTCAGTGCAGAGGCCATCTGCTTCTAGTGATGCATAGTGTGCCGGTACGCTGGGCCGCCCGACGCCCAATATGGTAAAGTCCTGCATCAGCAAGTGTGTGACCCACACCAACCTCTCTCCTCATGGTCAAGGTCGACTCTGATCAGCACGTGGAAACTGCGGAGCAGCTGCGTCTGTCAGCTCCTACCAGAACTCACGGCACACCCGCTATGTCTCAGATGTATACTGCAAAGCATAAATTGATTATAAAAGTTTTTAATGTATATTTTACGTCCTGTAAGTTGTAAGTTGGGGCTCCTTCACTCCCCACGTGCATTAATGAGTTTTGGCCGCCCATGACCCTATCGCCGTTTCACCACTGTTCCTTCTTTGGACAAATCTTGATAGATACTGACCACTGCAGACCGGGACACCCCACAAGAGCTGCAGTTTCCCTGCTTCTAACACATCAACTTTGAGGACAAGATGTTCACTTGCTGCCTAAAATATTCCACCCACTAACAGTAATATATCCCACCCACTAACAGTAATATATCCCACCCACTAACAGTAATATATCCCA
>JAOUQX010000002.1:13145002-13155002 GCA_028566295.1 Liobagrus marginatus
AGTTTTGATTCTAATTCCGGTTAGAGCGCCCGTAGCGGTGGAAAAAAATCTGCAGAATAGCCGCACCTTTGTATGAGTCGCATGGTTCAAAACCTATGAAAAAAGTAGCGGCTTATAGTCCAGAATTTACGGTATATATTAATAATAAAATGTAAAAAACCTCCACTTTTTAAAAGGAGTTTGTATGAGAACAGTCTAATGATGGCTTCAATAACTTTAATAATAACTGTCATTTCAGTAACTTCCCGATATTGGCAATTCGCCGTTTATCATGTATTTTCTCCAAATTCCAATCCAAAACTCACAGCTACACCAATCAGAGTCAGTGATTGGTGCTGCTTTCACTAGCATGTTCGTTCTTCATGACGAAGCCAGAATGAACTTCTGCACATGCCAGTCAAAACCGACTAATGGCATCCATTCTCATCCACATTGTCCTTCGTTCTTCATGAAACGTTTGTCTATTTAGTAAAACAAATCAGGCCTGCCCTCCACAACCACCCACCGCAATCTTTAGGTACCATGTAGCTATATTGGAACTATAAATAGTATTGATAGCCTGGTGTTACGCCCTGTCTAGGGTCAAAGCGCAAAATGAAAGGACTTACACAGATGACACAAATTCAAAACAGTCGCCAGTTTATTGGGGTTCGCTTCAGGAGCTGACAAGGCCAAAATAACAAACAAATGGTTCAGGTTGTACCTCTAACCTACCGAAAAGAAAAGGGAAATACACAACTCTGACCCTGGCTCCCTTCTCCAAAACAGATACCAAACAAAGAATAAATAAAATGGCATCAGACTCCCTACTGTCCCGCTGACGGTAGTATTTACAATATTTATAAGAGGTTTTACAGTGACAACTGCCACAATTAGATGTCAACACAAAAATGGCTCAAAACGAAATGGCTGCAAAAATGGCTGCTACAATGGCTGCAAATATGGCGGCGACGCCCTGGCCTTTAAATAGGGTGGAGCACCAATCAGGAGCCAACAGCAATCAGCCCTTGACTCCAATCAGCTGACGTTACCCTACAGGTATCACAAACAGAGATAATACAGGGAACAACAACCTATAGGGTTGTAACACTGGTGATATATTTTGTAAGCATACGTTCGGGATAAGCGTTGACAAAATAAGATGAGCGTTCACAAAAATCTCACAAATTCAGTATATTGCATTCATTTGCAATATTTTCAATAATGGGAGGATTATCAACTTTAACAGCATATTCCAAATATAGACTAGCAGTAATCCATTCTATTGTTATAATTTGAAGTACAGCTGAATATATTTAAGATAACACATTTAGCAAAATCCAAAATTATACAAGTTCTATGAAGGTTCCATCTTAAACGCATCCTGATCTACGTTCATTCGTAGTTCATACACTAAATAAAAATTAACATACAGCCAGCATTAGCTTATTAACGTACACAGGCACTTGGGGGGGGAAGTGGGGTTAGGAAAACGCTTTTTTTTTTTGTGGAAAGTTTTGCACATCTGATCTAAATGGAGGATAACTTTTGCTAGGTATGTTAAGCAGAAAGCCTTAAAAAACCTGCCAACATTTCCCGAAATTGAAAAGACGTTGTCAGAAGGATTTACGTACTAGCTACACTTAGTTTGTGGTTGTTCACAAACATGGTAAGGGCAGTTTAACCCGCTAAAGTTGCCATGTGAGGGATCATCAATGGCAGCCTACATTTTATTAGCGAGGTACATACTGTATACTATTCTATACCATCTCAAACACTGCATGTGGATCTGTAAAGTTTCAAATATTGTAGTGTTATGGTGATTCTGCATGCTTGTTTAACAAACCAGATCATTCTATGCAAAAACAAAAAAAACTTCAGTCAGCGCTACGTTTCCCACAGACCGTGTTAAGTTGTTTGAGGGATTTCAGGAGACACGGTTTTTCTGTCGTTTTTTTTTTTAACTTCACGCATTGTGATTCACCTAACAAGGGGCTGAGGGGTGTTTTACTCTCCAAAACTGTGCCGTTAACAGCAGAGAATAAGTCAGAAGTAGAAGTCATGTTCCCTTGTGAAATGCAGGATGTAGTTCTCCTTCTAGTCCTGTGACAACCATTTCATAACTCACCCCAAGTGCCGTTCAGTAAGGATGCTTGTTTTAAGGTTATCTAAATGGCAGCTGTTTTGAAGACTAATGAGGAGCCATGGGGCTAAGACAGGCACAGATGAATTGTCTTCTATAGGTAGAACTATATGGAAGCTTGTGAGCCTAGAGAATTAACTACAGTGGAAAGTGACGAAGGAAGCATGAAGCTAAAAGCTCTCCCAAGAAATATTAAGGCAGACGGTTGACTTTGTTTTTCTTAAAAATATGACAAAGTCCATATACTGTAACAAGGATCTACACTCCCACACTATGCTTAAATTAGATTACAGCAACCCTTCCATCAGCTTAGCCAAGAGATCTTCAGGGACAAATCAGTCGGACTAATCCCTCCCTGGAAAGCCTGGCGCGCATCAATAAGCTGATGAATTCATCGTAATAACTCGGAGAATACCATTACACTTATCCATCAGTGTATTTGATGCCTGTTCACTTCCAGTGCGGGGGATTTGTAGATGATGTATAACGACCATAAGCTTAAAGTATGGACTGCTCAGAAAGAGCAACACAGTCTGAGCTGGCATGGTTTCTGTGAGCTCAGTTCTGGCTTCAACCAAAAGCCTGTCGTCTGATTATCAATAAAACTGACAGGCTGGGGGAAAGGTACAGGGGCCATTAGGCGAGATTCCAGGAGACGAGAAAAGCCAGGATGAGCTCCAAACGCTGCAGTTCTGTAACCTCCGATGGCTAAAGGCTTTACTCACCCAAGCAGCAGCAGCATTATTGAAGGGAGTTGGGTTGGTCATAATATGGGCAGTAAAATTTTTGTTCGCATGTTTTATTACAGATATATTTTGGTTAATATTTAGAACTTAACATGAACACAAACATTCAAGCGAATACGTCTACAATGTTTCCATTTTGCTATCATAACCCTCACTCTTACAGGAACACTGTCCACTAGTATTTGCATTTACGGCATTTGGCAGACACTCTTATCCAGAGCAGCTTGCATTTACCACATTTAGAAGTCTGAGCTGTTGAGGATTAAAGGTGTTGCTTAAAGGCCCGGCAGTGGCAAGCTTGGTGGTCCTGGGACTTGAACTCACGACCTTCTGATCAGCACTTAAACACCTTGAGTGCAGAGTTACAGCTTGTCCTTGTTTTTCCAACGTTCCTGTTAATTTTCAGATCATTCAGCTACAAGGGCATTAGAGCGGTCAGTACAGGGGTGCAGTCAGTGTTCCGGTTCATACCAGTGGTGCTCAGTTGGGCTGAGGTCAGGGTTCTGTGCAGGACACAATGCTTCCACACTAACCTTCTCGAACTTTATGCCAAATGTTTTGTGCATGTTGTCATAGTCATGCACAAAGAGGTGTTAGATTTTAATGTGTAGTGAAATGAAACCTGTTTCATTTCACTTTACTACGTCAAATACCTTTCAACTTTGTGCCAAAAGTATGGGGAAGAAACACATGAGTAGAACAGTCAGGTGTCCACTGACTTTTCCCAAATAGTGTTATAACATTCCATATTGTTGTGTCGTGCACAACATCTTACGTTACAGCACTGTAACAGATTTATTTATCCAATACAAGGTCAAGATTTAGTCTCAAACCCATCTCAAAGCTAACAGTCAGAGAGCTAAGAGCATGGAAGTCCACTGCAGTGTAAACCTGAGCAATGAGGAATGTGTTCTCCCGTCTCACAAAATTTGGCACTGCCAACAGGTCTGTAAGCCACAGATGTCCTCTGGTGCACTTTTAATTCATAACCCCTAAAATATGTTCCTTAAATATATCTAAAAATATTAAGATGTACAGATGATAAACGTGGGGGGAGGGGGGTTCAAATCAAAAGTCAGAGAACCTAAGCTAAAAGCAGACGATTAGAACAAGCAACCATGTATTAAGCAAATGGTGGATTTATTTTCCAATAATATTTAATCCCAGTAAATTTAGTAATGAAGATAATGTGTTAATACATACGCTTGATCTGTGTCTTACAACATTATGACCACCTTCCTGATATTGTGGTGGTCCCACTTTTGCTGTCAAAACAGCCCTGCCCCATCAGGACATGTACTCCATTAGACCCCTGAAGATGTGCTGTGGTACCTGGCAATAAGATGTTCGCATCAGTGAGCCTGGGCTGCTCATGACCCTGTTGCTGGATTACAACTGTTCCTTCCTTGGACCTCTTGATAGATACTGGCCACTGCAGACCAGGACACCCCACAGGAGCTGCAGGTTTGGAGATTGTCTGATCCAGTTGTCTATACATCACAATTCGGCCCTTAACAAACTCACTCAAATACTTACGCTGCACAATTATTCTGCTTCCAACACCAGAGTACAAAATGTTCACTTGCTGCTTAATATGTCCCACCAGCCAACGGTAGCATTTCTCACCAGGTACCATGACGAAGAGATAATCAGTGTTCTTCACTTCACCGGTTGGTGCTCATAATGTTCATTGATCCACATAAAACAAGCCTACACTTTTATATACTGACCAGGTCTCAAGCAGTACATCACAAAAAAGTAACTCGAATGAAACCAAAGGAAACACACTCTTAGATACAATTAAAAGTCAGAATGCATTCATGCATCAGCCTTCATTATACATCTTCACACAATACCTGTTATCAGCCTGCTATGACCCAGGGAGAATTTCATCATCAAGGAGGAGAAAACCCTGAGCAAGATATGGACAGCATACAAGTCTACAAATCACAGGAGGTATGTTTACATTAGCATCGTGGTAATTAGAGAAAGAAGACACCAGAACATGTCAAAATTATTACAGCGGCGAGCGTAAAAGAAGGCACCCAAGGAAACCATATTCGTCTACGTTTAAACACTTCATTGTGTTGCATCACACTTGTAAAGTCTATGACCAAAGGTTTGTTGACATCATACACATGTGCTTAAACATTTCCTTCCACATGTAGTCCCCCATGCATTCAGTGGGCTTGAGGTCAGGCATCTGTGGAGGACACTCGAGTTCATCCATTCCAACCACAGCACACTATGTCGTAGAAGTGGTAGCTCAGTGCTTAAATTCAATTTTATTTATCAAGCGCTTTTAACAATACACATAGCCCCAAAGCAGCTTTACAGAAAACACACATTTAGAAGAAATATAAAAAATGTGAATGTATGACATATATCCCAATGAGCAAGCCTTAGGCGACAATGGCAAGCAAGGAAAAACTCGCTAAATGTAATCTTAGGAAGAAACCTTGAGAGGAACCAGACTTAGGGGGAACCAATCCTCATGTTGGGGACAGTAGAATGTGTAACTAGAGGTTATAAAATAGAGATATTGTAAATCTAGACATATTGACATAAATGAAGTCTTGAAGGTGTTGGACTACTGACCGAAGACCATGGTTCGATTCCCAGCTACCACTGCTGGGCCTCTGAGCAAGGTCCTTAACCCTCAATTGCTCGGTTGTAAGTCGCTCTGGATAAGAGCATCTGCCAAATGCTGTAAATGTAATGTCTTCATGGAGCTTGCTTTGTGCACAGGGGCATTGTCACTGGAAATTTAAGTAACAGTGAAGGGTAATTGTAATGGTGCAGCATTCAAACAACAACCTAGACAATAGTGTCCATGCAAATTGTTGGAAGCAGAACCAAATATGGGTCTGATAGTCAGGTTGCCACATACTTTCAACCATGTACTATTTTCTTAGTTGCTGCAACTAAGGTATAAGTCAATAAACGTAGGGAAATAATGGCACTAGTTGTAATACATTACAATACGACACAGTAGTAATCCATTCTGGATGGGGGGGCCCACAAGGTTACACACACACTCTTGGAGCACTAGTGGGAGGAAATCACTGTCCAAACACAGTCTACCTTTAGAACCCTGAGGAAATTCACTCTGTTCTTAATGCGTTAAATGCTTCCCAAATTTAAGAACATGAAGCATCCACTCCACTTCCTGTTTACACACTGCACAGCATCTACTGACGTTTAGTCAAAGGCTACAAGCAGTGTGTTATCGCACATCTCTGCAGATTTTTGTCATTAAGAGTATCATTAATCTCTATAGTGGACGGCACCCTGGAGATGCTGTGACAGCCGGCCATCATTTAAGGACATTTAGCGCCTCACTCTGCTTCTAATTTTTTCCGTATGCTCACCTGGTTTCTATTTTAGAACAAATGCAGCAATACAGCCTTCAATTTCTTTAACTTCTGCTCCAGAAGAACTGGCGGTTCACAGCAAGTCGAGCTCCCGCTCCTGTGTCTCGAAGCACACGAAGTGTATACATCTCCAACCTTTTTGAAACTGAGAGCAACTTCTTGGGTACCGATTAATGCGAAGAGCTACCAGTTTGGTATTCACTGCTGAAATAACAAATTTGCTCAATTTACCTTTAATTATGTTATTATTTATAATTAATGTTATTCATATATGTGAAGACACTGATCATGTTAATGATTTATTACAATAATTATCAGCAATGATTGAGCAAGGTAGTAAACAGATAAATAGCAATATGCAACACTTTATTTCTATAAATCTTTATAAGTAATTATATTTTAAAATTTACATTAATGCAAGTCTGATTTAAAAAATGAATAGCAACACAAACTATAGATGCAGCTCACTGGTAAGTGGTGCTATGGTGTTTAAAACAGGCCCGCGGGCGACTCATGTGGTCCTTGCGGGTGACCTGGTGCTCACGGGCACCATGTTGGTGACCCCTGGTATATACCATTGGTGCAGTATATTTTTCACCGTTTCTAGTGTCAGATTTTCTTGCAGGACCTACAGTACACATGAGCTTCATGTCAAACGGGATGTCCGATCACTTGGCACTCTACAGTGCACGCGTCTGTTATAAAGCATGAGTACAGTGTAGTGATTTTTGACAGGACAAATGATAAGCAGAGACGAGTGAATCTCTGCTTACCGTTGAACATCCAGTTACACATCACATCTCCGGCTGTCTGCCTCTCTCTCGTCCCGGCTCTGTTCCCTCTCTCTTCCCACGTTGCTTTTCTCCCTTGAAAGATTGATGGAGAGATGGCGGAAAAATCAATGGGTTGCCGCAGTGGCAGTGAGTGAGCTTTGTCATGTTGTCTGACTCGCCACTGCTGCCGCTACTTCTGGAAAGCAGCCGAGCGACGACGGTACAGTATGAGTTAGCAGACATGACAGAGTGGCTAGCTTTGCTTTACTCTTATCTCTGGATCTGTCTTTCTTTCCTGGACACTCTTACCTTTAGTCTTTAATCCTGTTCTGTCCTGTCTTGACTTGGCTGATGTGACTGGGCGGATTTACCACAATATGGGTAGTAATAATGGGATGACTACGTCGGTCACAGGGTCCACTGGGGTCACTTACTATTTTTAAAAAACGTTGGTGAGCTTAGCAGTAATAAAGCATGTGGTACTTTGTAATTTGTAATTCTCTCCACAATATAATTTAACCATCATACAGAAAACTTTAAGTACCATATGCTGGAATGACTAGATTATGTAAAATTAATAAATCAAAATTTGGGGTCTGAGTAGGCCTCAGGATTCTGACCAATGGACGGAACCTGAGTGATGTACTGGAGCTGGGTGTTTTTTGGGGTGGGGGGTTGTGTCTATTGTAGTGCTCTATTATTTGATGTGGATGTGTATAGATGTGAATTAATGTGAGACACTAAATGCTGTGGGACGGAAGACAATTTTTTGGAAGATAATAAAGTGAAATTGAATTGAACACTTTACTTTTATTTAACCTTCTACAACCTGGCGTCCACATACGTGGACATAAAATGCAGGCCAAACCAAAGCTCGGGTCATAGGAGGTTAATGCAACCTTAATGGGTCAATTTGTTTTCTATCAATTAACCGCATTTATTGTCCGCCCTTTTACTGCTAATCCATTTTATCCTTTGTCCCTCTCAAATCTCCTCTTTCTATCAGTTTACCATCCCTTTTTATTCTTTCCGCCATTCTAATCAGACTACGGCAGGTGAGAATGTGAAGTATGCCGGAGTTGTGCTCGGTGACAGCCAATAAAAACCCTATAATCTCCTCAACTCAAGTTCCCTTATTTAAAAAAAAAAAACACTAACTAGTGCTATCACTCAGCTCCCACTTCCTTGTTCTGTCATTTCCTTCTCTCTCCTTTCTTACATTAATGCCCTTTTTTATTTAATATATAGCCCATGAAAAATGAGAGACTCCTGTCTTGGCGTGTAGATATTTTGTTGCTGATGATGCGCGACGAATTTCCATCATAGCTTTGTTTCCAGCGGGCGAGCGCATAATCATTTACAGCACGGGGAGGGGGAGCTGCATGTCCATCAATCTCCTGCACTTACGGCTGTCGGTGGAGCATAAGCCCCCACACCAGCCTACCACACACGCACACACACACACACACACACACACACACACACACACACACACACACACACACACACAAACGCAAGCACACGAACAGGCACCTGGGACACAGCAGGAACATAAGTACATTGCATGGGAAATAAATGCAGTATAAGTAAATGCTTTAATATTATCATAAGCATTAAGTCATTCGATTAAACTCCAATCACTTGCTGAATTATTATAGGTACTAACTAATTACATACAACATGCGATTGCTTAGATTGATAATAAAATTCAAAAAATTGGTACATTCAGAAATATTAAAAATGATCTTTGACTAATGATCTTTGGAGTTATGACTAACATCTGCTGAGAAAGCCAATAATACATTCGGTGTTAACAGTAGCATTGTATCTTATATAGAGGGACCCGTAATAGCACAGAGCACAGTATAGAATATTGAATATATATACTGTATATTGAACTATATTTTAATGTTTAAATGGTGTAAAGGTGCAAAGGTGTGAAATCTGGAAACATTCATTGGCTGGTGCAGTTGCTTGGTCGTTTATAGGTGACAAGGTGTGGAAATGGTGTGGTTTACTGATGTGGAGAGCGCAGTGGTGGAGGGATTTTAAGGCTTGCTATCCTCACCCCACCCCACCCCACCCCACCTCCAGGTTACAGTCTATGATCACAACCTGACGTACAACAACAAAATCTGCAGATCTTCTCCATGATACAGGATTTACAGCACATGATTCAAACAATACTTTCCTGAACCAGCAGCAATATCAAGACATTTCGCTGCATAGTGTAACTACGATGACTGTTACTCACACACAGTGTGATTATTTGAACACAGTGGCGGAATATTATGTGCTTTCTGCAATTCAGTCAGTTAAAAAAAAATCTGTTTAGATTAAAAATAACAGCGTTCTTTTTATTGGTTATACACTGTTAAATATATACACTGTGTTATTATTCATTCATTTATCCATTATCTAGTGTTTATCCTGTTCAGGGTCGTGGGGGCGCTGGAGTTTATCCCAGCTAACTTAGGGTGTGAGGCGGGGTACATCCTGTACAATCAGCAGTTAATCACAGCACTAACACTTAGAGACAGACAACTATTCACACACACATTCGCTACTATGGACAATTTAGAGTAGTTAATTCACCTATGTACAATCACATGTGTTTGGAGGCAGGAGGAAACCGGAGTATCCGGGGAAAACCTGGGACACATTGTGCAAGCATGGGGAGAACATGCAAACTCCACACAGAAACACCCTGGCAGGAATTGAACCCATGACCTCATTTCTATGAGGCAGGGATGCTAACAGCTTTGCCACCGTGTTGCCTGGTGTCATTATGTGAAATGTAAAAAAAAAAAAAAAAAAGAACAAAACAATTGCACTGTATAGTGAGTTGGGTATCTCCTAACCCTACCCAAAATACTTTTATTATTACAACACATTCATTCGGCACTTTCCAAAACATTTTCTTCAGTTTTATTGAACATAAATGCCTTTCCGATGTGATATGTGATGAGAAAAGGGAGAACAGGT
>JAOUQX010000002.1:13210674-13227118 GCA_028566295.1 Liobagrus marginatus
CCCCCCCCCCATCCCTCTGGAGAATGCATTTCATCTAAAAATTCATTTGCATAGTTGTTTTAAAACCAAATAATTGTCCACACATTTAGACAGTGACTACATCCGACCATGCACTTTGTTGTATTTGTCATACATTTCTCTGTGCAAACTGATGTAGTTGCTTCATACTTGCTGTGTAGGAAATTTACCCCTGCTGTAAATGTTGCCTCGTCTCAGTGTGAGCTCCCTGCGCTGCTCGCTTCCTCCAGAGGAAAAGGGCAACCGGGCAGCATGGCCGCTGCCCGCGAGGCTTGACTGTTGCCTGTGAACCCAGAGGAGTGTGAGTGCCTGTCAGGAGTTAATTGAGTTCCTCCTCCAGTGGCTGCTCCCAGGCCAGACCCTTATCAGGCACATCGCCTGGGGTCCTCTGACTGATCCCCCCTGCCTCCTCAGAGGGCCATCTGATAGCGCCCTGTCTGCAAAGGACTTCCCGCACTAACCGTATCGTGCATGTGTGTGTGTGTGTCTGTGTTAGGGATTGCGAGACAGAGAGACACAAAGAGAGGAGAGAAAGAAAGTCAGAATGCTTGGTGAATTATATTCTGCTTACCTTTCTGTGTATGAATTGTGTACAGGATGCACATACAGAAATCCAGACTTAATGAATTTTTAGATGCACTGCTTTAACTGCACCGTGGTGGTTTTAGTGGTTTAAAGCTTTTAATGCCACAGTGAAGTTGCGAAACAGGATGCCACTGAGGGTGAGAGACTCAGCATTTGTCCGTGGCCTACAGGAACACAGAGGGCACGAGATCATTAGAGCAGCTAATCTCCAGCGCCGCCGCTGTGCCACAATGACATTACAGCAGCTAAAATTCTGTTAGGACCTCCACAAGGAATCAGATTAGCCTCAAACTGAACATTATGCTTCTGCGGCCAGCATTCAGCATGAATTTTGATGGGGGTACAGCGGATCAAAGGGGGGAGGTGAGGAAAAAAGAGATTCAATGTAGCGCTCAAAACATGGTGAGTTAAAGCACCGAATCGTTAAAGTGAACGTTAAAAAAGCTTACGTTTCTTTAAGGTTGGTGTAAAGTTTTGTATTTTAGCATTTCATATAACATTTTTTGCCGAGGTTCAAAATATAACCTTACATTTAAAAGTCACCGGCAACAGATTTTGATTAGTTAAAAAGGCGTGATGCTAGCGGTGTGAGAATGGTGCATTCATCTAGAGCAATACATTTAACATGAACCCAGTGCTGAGAGTTAACATATACAATTATGTTAAGTGTCACCTCCAAACTAACCTTTAACCTTTGATCCATGCCCCGTTGAATTTAAGAAATTAAGGCTATATCGTCTTCTGACATTTTTAACATATAGCTTTTAATAGTGACCGTGTGAAAAGGTGCTCACACACACACACGTCGGTATTGAGAAATTGCTAAATCAATGACAGATGAGAATTCTTAGATTTGTTTTGGGAATTCGATACGTGTTCTGTAGTTTCCAGGTTTTTTTTTTTTACATTTGATAATTTTAGCCACTGCCTTTTTTTTTTTTGCGTTTGGTAAAACAATGACTCTCACTACAGTGGCCCCCAAAAAGCATTTGAATGCTCAGATTAAGGCCTTATTCTGCAAGGTCGACAGGAGGCACTTTTTTATTATTTATTTTAGCAGTTAACCTTTTTGTAAGTTTCCAGAGGTGGTGGCAGCTGTGGCTGTGATGAATATACATGCCGGGCGAGAGAGAGCGGAAAGCCTAGCAATGATTTAATTTGACACGTTGACCCTGAATCCGCAGACACGAGAAGCCGGGATGAGAAAGTAAAGGTGACCCGCTGACCCCAGGCCCTGAACCCTACGGTCACCCACACTTACAATTAAATCAGACAGGGAGAGAGAGTCACAGCAGAGGGACAGAAAAGGGATATAGGTTCTTTTTTATCCTATCGCGCATTCAATTCCTCCTCATCCCTTTGCTCAAAGCGCTTCGGTTCTTTGGATTATCTCCGATTTATATGTTACCTGAGAGAGAAACACTTTGTTTTGCTGATGACGGCGAATCGAGACGAGTGATATGTAAGCTTCTGTGTGTCAATATTTGCCGTTAGTTAGCAGTATGCTAATTATGCTAATACACTAAAACAAAATGCTTGGGGTGTGGGCCTGCCAGTCAAAAACTAACCCCAAGCAACTTGATTTGCATAAAGCTAAGTGAAGCTCAATTTCGATAATGTGAGCAAACGCCGACCTATGACCCGGCTGTCTGCACCTGATACTAACACAAGTAACGGACGAGTAATCCATTGCAGGTCCTCCGTTTTCTTATTATGATTAGAATAAAACATTTAATAGTTCTACCTCTCAGTGGAACTTCTGTACAGCATAGACGGATAATTAAAGTCTATTTATTTGTATCAGCTAATCAATAAATATGCAGAATTTCCTTGTCTTTACAAGGAGGCAACACTCCACGTCCCAATCCTTCACCTCCCTGTGTTTGTTTTTTACCTCCTCAGTTTGAATTGTTCCATTCTGTAGTTCTTTGGCATGTTTACAATGTGGGTGGATTTTTTTTTTCCCTCTTCTTTCCTTTTTTTTTTTTTCTCTTTATTTTTAAGCATTTAATCTATAAGCATGCTGTCATTTGTCCCAGAATCTGAGCTCGATGATTAGATTACTGTGACAGGAAGTTTTTTTTTTTAAATATTCATAATATGCATCCATTTCAAAGCCGCATGAAAGCACCTCTTTCTGTTGCAATTTCAGAATAGTGCATTTCTTTTTAGGCTTGAGTAATACAAAATGAAATACACCTCCTTAGCACATTCAAGCGATGCCTGTGACAGTAAAGTCTCGTGTATATTTTATTGCTATGTAGATCTTGACAGTTTATTTGGAATATTCGATATCGAATTTTCTCCTTTTCTCAGGCTGCTGAACAGGATGGCCGCTGAGGAGCGGCACCTGCCCTCCAGCTGTGGCTCATACATCAAGACAGAGCCGTCCAGTCCATCATCATTGGTGGACACCGCCAGCCACCCAAGTCCCGGTGCACACTCGGACGCCAGCGGTGGTTACGGCAGTGCCATCCACAGTCACTCTAACGGCCTCGACTCTCCGCCCATGTTCACGCCGGCAGGACCCCTCGGCGCGGCGGGCAGCGGCTGCCGCAAGCGCTATGACGACTGCTCCAGCACGCTGCTCGATGACTCGGGCCCAATCAAGTGCGAGTATATGCTCAACTCCATCCCCAAACGGCTGTGTCTGGTATGCGGAGACATCGCTTCTGGCTACCACTACGGTGTGGCCTCATGCGAAGCCTGCAAAGCCTTCTTTAAAAGGACCATACAAGGTACTGTCACACAAATCAAATGCCATAAGCATGTTTAATTATTGCAACATCTGGCTTTAAATAAAATGATTATTATATTATAAGGATAAGCTGCTTATAGATTTATGAATGACTTGACTCCATTCACTCGATAATGCACGCCCACACTCAGTGTTCCATTTGGCAACAGTGGTGACATCATCAACATAATCAATTAATTTGCTTGTCTCCAAGGCGTGTATTATTACACCGACACAAGATCAGATGACCACACTGACCGGACATGAATAGAAATCAAAGACAGAACATTTTTCTGCTGGCTTCTAACCTTCGCAGCTTCAAATAGCATATCGCCACTAAGGTCTAAACGTTTAAAAACGAGTTAATACCAAATGTAGTGAATAGAATTCTATTATAGTAATAAAATAAATCAATAAATCGACGTAAGCACGAATAAACCAGGTTTTATTTTACAATTCAGATAAATAGTTAGTAGTAAATTTTGCCACGAAAAAAAGGTTGCCTTGTCAATACAAAACACTTTTTTTTGCTGATTTGTTTTATCTAGAGTTAATTTTCCCAGTGTTTTGAAGCGCATTATTTATCTATAAGACTCGGTTTATGGAACTGATTTTTCTTTTGTATGAGTGTTGTTTAAACGTTGTTTACATGCACTACATGATTTGTGCACTGGCTGATACACACATTGTAGGTTCCGACGGCCAGCACGCCGGTCACGCTGGTTTGGCACAGGCAGTGTGGTATGACCCAGAAATGACTCTGATAAAGACACAGGTTTGTCGGTGTGTGCATATTGTAAGTAAGAGAGAAAGAATAAAGCATGACTACCCATAATTACATCCTGGTCTCATCGCTGTGCCATAGTAAACTTTTAACAACACGGAACCACTAATGCATACCCCACGGACCGAGCGGTGTTAGGTGTCTACACAGGATACTGTGCAAGAGACCGAGTGTGCGCTTACTAATGGAAAAAGTTACAGTTTTTATTCAGGTGTTTCACCGCTGTTCTGTCTGCAATGTTGAATTTGGCCCAGTGGTCCTATCAGCTTTAAACAGTCTATGTACCTTTTTGCAGACAAACAACTGCCTTCATCCAAATCCTTCTATTTGCTCTCACGTCCCCACACCAATCTCCACTGTTGACAAAAGATGAGTATTTTCGCCTCAAGTCACTTTTTTTTTTAACGGGGCACAAAAAGCTATCACACCGGAGAGACCAAAAAAAAAAAAAAGCTCCGTGAAAGAACGAGCCATTTTAAGTGGAGCGATGGCCGAAACAATTAAGACGCTCCGCGTTCCTTGAAAGAAATGAAAGAAAATGTCAAAGATCTTTTTGCTTATTCCTCTTCTGTATGTCACGCTAGAAATTTCTTCTCTATCTCTCCCTCTCTTTTGCTCTTTTCTTCCTCTTGGAGGGCTGCCTGTAATGGACCTAATCTTGCGCCGTTTGTCCGAGCCACAGGAGTTTTGTCAATAACAATCAGCGTTCAGAAGGAGTAATTAAGGCCGAGGCTTTTCATTAGGCCAAAGGGAGGGGGCTGTCTCCGGGGACAACCGCCACAATTAGAAACGCAGGCACGCGTCGCTGGGTAATTTCAGTGAAGGGGAAGGAAGAAGGGATGAAAAAAGAGGAACGAGAAAAAAAAGGAAAAAAAAAACCCTGCAGACTTTCTTTAGATCGGTGACGGGACACTGCTGCTCTTTTAAAAGAGCGAGAGAGAGAGGCGGGCTAATGGCATAATAAGCAGACGTGCTCCCAGACTGAACACAGGAGGATTTGGGGGGTAAAATCAAGTAAAAAAAAAAAAAAAAGGGCACACGGGGTGGCTGAGAGGATGAGTAGGGACGAGAATAGGCAGACAAAGAGCACTTAAAGGAAAAAAAAAAAAAAAAAAGCAGGGTAAGTGTTGTGAATTAGACGTGATTAATTAAGTAAATAATGAGGCTGACGAGGGTTGTAAGTGTGAGCTGGCGTCCCTTTAATGAGGACAAAGCAGGAGAGGTGGCATTTAATTTGCCTTGTCATTTTAATCAATTCCATTCAGCCTTAACGCTGCTGCAGAATGGCTTTTTTACTGCCAAACATGTAATACCTTCTCCACATTCACGAGTATTACTGAAAAATGAGTTGTCAAAGCGGCACGTGCCGCTTTCGCCTCTGTATCACTAAGCCGTTATTGTTCTACTGTAAAGAAAGTGATCTAAAGCCTCACGGTGAATAGCAGGTGAGCTGCAGACTGCATTTAAGCTCTCCCGAAGTCATTCCTGAGCGTATTCGATCTGTACTCTATGCAGTGAGCGTTTCCCCCCCCCCCCCCAAAACATCACTCACTCTTTCTGCGTGTTCGTGCATGATGCATGTTGTATAGCCAAACCTAGAATAAACGTTTTATTGTTACATATTTCATGCGTTTTATCTTTTCCTCCACCTCCCTGAATTGAGCCACCGCTTTTCTTTAAACCAGTGTAGTTTAGTACCAAGCTGAAAAAAATGGTCAAGGGGAAATATAATCTAGTATTTTTTTTTGTCTTATCATTGATGTATCCTCTATCATGTTATCACACCGAGAGCAGCACACCTTGTCATAAAAGTTAGCCTTTTTTTTTCTTCTGCTTTATTTCTCCCATTTCCCCCTGTTCCTAGCCTTATTTAGCTTTCTTTTTCGGGTCACTTCATCCCATTCCTCAGCCTCCCGAGAGACAAAGACTCCACTGGCCTTACCTTTTCAACACAAAGGTAGATGGCAAATCTATCTTCTGTCACGCATTCACACACTGTAAAAAGTCCCCTTTGAACCTGCACGTTACCTGAGTCAAAGCCAAGCCCCAAATTAACGTCATCTCTGATCACCCTCCATCCGTAACAGCACCATCTTGATCCCCCCCGTTGCCCTAAAGACTTTGTAGAGACCACCAATCAAACACCGTGCACTTCTACTGCTCACTTTGAACACCGGATGAAAACTAAACCCTAGCAACAGGGCCTCTCCTTCTGCTCTCCAGTAATAGAGCTTGACAGTAAGCCTGTAAAAGTCAGTTTAGATTTTGATGAGGAATACCTGCCATTTTACTGTAATTTACTTACTCGCCCTGTGTCTGCCCCACACCACGCCCTGGCACAGGTCCTGAAAATCCATAAAAGAAATTGAGACAGATAAATATCTGGAAGATAAAACGCTTTGCTTTAAATCATTTTTTCCCTCTCAAGTTATTTTTATGCTTCGTAAAATAACACTTAATATAAAACCAAATGCTGCTGATTAACAAAAGCTGTATATACTGTAGATATATACAGTGTATATATATATATATATGAAGGAAACAAAGGAACCAGCCAGTCAGTCATACCCACGTGTGTATATACTGTATGTTTGTGTAGCAGTTTTAACATAAGGTACCCTCGATTAGGCCGTCCTCAGAAAACTGGAAATAAAAAAAAAAACAGATGTGTTAAAGGCATCTGCCAATCCTCAGCTGACGTAAAAGCACATCGGAAATGTATTTGTTTAGACCCGTGTTGTTTTTTTACACTAACGAAAGGGAAAACAAGCAGTCAGACATTTCCCATCTAGTTTTCACACATTTATTTACTCCAAACCCAAAGAGATCTGTGGAATTTGCATACTGATTTGTATAACCCAGTTAAGAGGTGGAATTTCTAATTATTTAATATATCTAGGGACTTTCCACTCGATCTGCGCAATAATGTTAACATAATTGCCCAAGTTGGGAATGGGAAATGTAGGAAGGCAGACGAAACCATAATAGCATGTAGCATTCTGTTCCTACTTGGAAAAAAATAAAGCCCAAGCTGAACAAAAAAGTACATTTGGATAGATTTTACATCATACCTAGTTTGTTTGGCATTAAGTGTAGAATATGATAATGTAGGGAATTTGTTGTCTATACGCATAGTTGGATCTTTCCAGATAGCAAATATGAAATTCAGGCTTAAGACGTAAAAGAGTAAAATATTGTAAAAGACGTTGTATAGGTCCATATCGGTTTTTAAAAAGATAGTTTTAACACACGCATACTAAACCGGTATGTTATTGTAGTGCTTTCGTATCATTCCCGTGTTTATAGAGGACTGTTATTCTGCATTGAGAGCTCTCCCTTGCCATTACCCATACACACCCTAATTGAAATGTCTTCCTCTAGTTAAATGTACCTACGTAGACACACGTAGAATAGGATCGTATATCAAGCACTCTAGCTATTGTTAGTTGGACAATACAGCAGAAACAGCTCTTTTATTGTGTACCAATGAAACCCCTATTCATTTGTATCAAGCGCTGAAGTGCTCGAGTTGAATAATGCATCAGCGCAGTAGACATGCAAAATGTAAATAGTAAGGGAGTTTGCCAGAGTGGGTGCAGGTTCAGATTTGGTGGAACATTATGTCAAGTGTGGTGTGGTGAGTGGAAATTGGTTTCTGGTTGCTGGTGGGTGGAGGGGCTTGAATAAGGGAAGCGAAATGATAGCTCAGTGTTTAAGGTGTTGGACTGGTGATCGCAAGCCCACGGTTCGGTTCCCAGCAATGTCACAGCTACCACTGCTGGGCCCTTGAGCAAGGCCCTTAACCGTCAACTTCTTGGATGTATGTCGCTCTGGATAAGAGCGTCTGCTGGACAGACATTTCCAACATTTCCAACATTTCCAAATGCTGGAAAGGGAAATGTTAGATCGCGTAAATCAATTTCCAGCACCACCAAGCTGCTACTGCTGGGCCCCTGAGCAAGGCCTCTAACCCCTGCTCAGAGGGACAAAAAATGTATGAGATGAATGTAAGCCGCTTCGGATAGGCGTGTCAGCCAAATGGCAGAAATGTCAATGTGTAATGGGGTTCAAAGGAATGTTCTGACTAATGGGGTGGTGGTGGCTCAGCGGGGGTGGTGGTGGCTCAGCGGGGGTGGTGGTGGCTCAGCGGTATAAGGCTCTGGGTCAGTGATCAGAGGGTCGGGGGTTCAAGCCCCGCACCAGACAAGCCACCATCATTGGGTCCTTGAGCAAGGCCCTTAACCTCACCTGCTCCAGGGGCGCCGTTCTTTCTGGCTGACCCTGCGCTCTGACCCCAGCGTTCAAATTTGTATGCAGGGATATGCGGAATCAAAGATTTTCACTGTATGTTGTACTGTATGATGTGCATGTGACCAATAAACTTAACTTTAACTTTAACTTTACTTTACTTTAAATCTCAAATGATGACGGCTCAGAATTCTGAGCACTTTTTTGTGCTACCCTGCTCTCTTCTTCTCATAAAGATTTTTAAATTATATGAAATGTTTTTATGTTGAAAAGTATTGTGTAGAGTCTGTTTAATACAATTTTTTTACTTTTGTGGTTCTATAAAGGTATTAAACTTAGCATTAGAATAAACCAGGATTGACCAAACATTGTCGAGTGACCGTGTGTTTTTCATTTGTGTCAAAGCCGACATGTCCAGTAAATGCTTTCCGGCATCTCTTATGACCAACTCGATTTAGTGAAGAAATTGAGAGATCGTTCTACAGATTAATGTATGAATTATAAATGATAAACATTATCTGATCTGATGAATATATTGACGTAACGTCTGAACAGACACATTTCAGTGCCGTAATAAGAACTATATATATTTTCCAAAAACCGTTCTACATTAAGTTTGTTTTTATGCGATCTTCAAGAGAATTCATTATAATTAAATGAAGACATATGTGATATTCTTTGTCTCTTCTTCTGTTCAGGTAACATAGAGTACAGCTGTCCAGCCACCAACGAGTGTGAGATAACGAAGCGAAGACGCAAGTCTTGCCAAGCCTGCCGCTTCATGAAGTGTCTGAAAGTCGGCATGCTAAAGGAAGGTAATGAGCTATTTATTATTATTTCTTTTTACATGAAAATCATTGTCTTTTTTTTTTTTTCAGTCCACCTGACAGACATTTTCTTGAATTATTCATATGCAGTGAATCAAATGTTTGATTTCTGCACAACATGACTAGAAGTGTATCCCAAATCAGAGTAATCAATACCAGGGTTTCTGCTATTGTTGCTGCTTCGACATTAAATAAAGCTCAAAGTTATCACTTTGACAGCTTTACCTGCCTCCTGGTAGCACAGGCTTAGTATCTAATTTTCACTTAATAATACAACAGAACATGACAGATCTGATGCTGGTGGGGAGAAAAAGCAAGCAGTAGGCTGATTTGCCAACGGGTTAATGCCAGGCCAGAATGACGTTCAAGGGCCCTGTTGGCATGGCCCAGCTGTCCGCCCCATGTCCCAACCCCAGAGCAGTAAATAATGCGCCTGTTGGACAGAGAGACAGAAATATGCTGAATAGGTCGATCCCGGCATCTGACTAATAGAACTGTAACAGTATTCCGACTGTTAGGGCTTTGGTGCGGTCCCTGAGCACACACTCCAGCCGCTCTCAGCTCTCCCCGGCATATTGATCCGTTAAATGTTTTCCGAACATCTCAGCTCCCTTCCTGTGGATGCTTTTTTAAAGTCATGTCACCCGGGAATTCAGTGACAATTAAACATGCTGGTCATGGATTTTTTTTTTATTTTATTTTTTTTTTTTTTTAAATCTCAGACAGGTCTTTCTTCCTCTAGTTCTGCTCTCTGGAGGGCCTGTGTTTGTCTCGGTCTGACCGGCGTTGTGTTTTTTTGATTTTATTTTATTTTTGTTGATTTTTGAATCAAGTATGAATGAATGCAAAGCAGAAGTGAAGATTTAACGCAGAAATCATATGTTTGCATATATTTTGTCTTAACTTTATTAAAGTACAAGCGACGTTGTTAAATAATGGGATTTGCAATAAGAGTTATAAACA
Organism: Liobagrus marginatus; assembly: GCA_028566295.1. Classification (NCBI taxonomy): domain Eukaryota; kingdom Metazoa; phylum Chordata; class Actinopteri; order Siluriformes; family Amblycipitidae; genus Liobagrus; species Liobagrus marginatus. Next base: position 13,220,837 of record JAOUQX010000002.1, read on the forward strand.
TCGGCAATGCTGCATCCACCGAGAACAGGTGACGAGAATATCCGGTGTGGTGGAGTAATACACCCAATCCATCCATTTAGCGTCTGTAAATGGCTCTTCCTCAAGGCAGCAGAGAGCAATCTATATGGACCTAAGTGAGGTAACGAAATCTCTCGACTGGATGTTGAGATAGAGGGAGGGAGGGAGAGAGAGAGAGAGAGAGAGAGAACGAGGGTGTAATCGCATTACTAGCTGATGAAAAATTAATGGAAATATATTATCTAGAGGAATAAGAGACTAGAAAATAGGGAGAGATGGTCATAAATGAATCACCAGTGTCAGTGCACAAGATGAAGCTAAAACAGCCAATCGACGGCACCGCTATAGTCATGTACCGCACATGACAGCGGGCAGCCGGGAGAGGTGCAGTGGGAAATGAACTGAGAGGAAATCCTTCTTGCACATAACATTCCTTGATTCTATAAGACAGAATTGTGCACATGTATGTGTACAAGCACAAACGCATGATATCAACCTATATCATCTCTGTTGTGTTACTATAACTATTTTTGCCCCTCGGATATTTCTCAATAAGAGTAGGCTAAAAATACATCCCAAACAGTTCTCAGAATAGTTTATTGCTCGCCGGAGCTCGATGTCTAAATGTGTCACACGCTACAACATGCGCTAATAGAAGCTTTTTAGGTGGGTGATTTATCCAGGATAAACGTTGTGCCAGAGAACAGTGCCACATGGAGAACGTAACACACCTTCTCTAATTTTTCTCTCGTCCTCCATTATTTAGAAAAGGTCACATCTCCCGTCCTTACTCATTCTGCTTGTGGATATCTACATCCTTCTTCAATGTGACTCCAGTACCGTCCTCAGCAGAGCCCTTATTACTTATGAACAAACTTGTAGCACTTAACATGAAGCTCTTAAGCTCCGTCGACGTCAGTGCCAAGCCAGGCCACGTGCAGCAACACTTTCACCTTCACCTATAATTTCCAAACACTATCAAAATAAGTAAATACATTTTGCAAATGAATATGAAGACGTGAAAGGCATCTTACTGTGCCTTTGGTATCTCTCCTCAATGCAAGGTCATGCGTCTGTCTTTCTGCCTACGCTACGTGAGCGCGAAATCAATCAGGCATTTCAAGGAGACGAGAACAAAACAGAGGCCCGTGTCCATCTCTCTGAAGCTCTTCTTGTTGCATGGTAACTGCGAAGGAGACGGCTGCCTCCAGTCTGGGATCTTGGAGTAGGTTAAAATTGGAAAAGGTCACAAAGTGGATCATCAAGCCTAATAATAACTTTAAAGCTTGTAGAAAGCGCAGAGTAGACCATAAACTTCCAGTGGCACTTCATTGTTCCTGCACTGTCTATAAGCTGTGATTGGCTTGGAAAAATGCACATTTCAGAAAGAAGGTTTAGATGCACTAACATATTCCGTTCACATGAAATCCTTAAAGATGATTTTATAAAAAGCTCGAGTATTCATATGATGTAACAAAATTTAGCTGTGCTTTTTTTTTTTTTTTCTTTCTTTTTTTTTTGCATGGTCAGACATTGTAATGCAGTGGCTAGTGCAACAAAAGTCAACCTGAAACTCCTGTGAAATTGCTTCATTTCCTCTCGTCTGTATAAAAGAGGAAGTGATCAATAGATCTACTCGAATGTCAAGGACTACGATTTTTTCCCCCTCTGATCAATGGAAGAGGATCAGAGCTGAGATGATAGGAAAAGATACTATTGAGAGATTACAATATCCAATGGCTACAGTTCTTTAACTGACTAGAGGATCCATACATGTCTCTGTCATCTACACATGGAGTCTGAGATTTGGACTGAAAAGACGGTGAGCTGACTCAAAAAAAAAAAACGGAAGGCAACAAATATATGTAATACATGTGGACAATAATTATTAAAGCATGCGTAGGAAAGTAAACTTGACCCAGAACATAAACTGAAAAAGATACATACGTAACAAGAGCTAATGCTAAGGGATGCACAGAGGTTGAGGAAGCCAAGCACTTATATGGGGATAGTCTTAACCCCATATGGTAACCCATGACTACTAAACAAGCAGGACTGACCTCAGAGATACGCTGACACCAGAGCAGCATCCTAAATGTATGTGGCTAGTGCTTAAGCTGAATTGCCCATACTGCAAATATCCCAGGAAGTATCCCAAAATACTGAATTCAGCAACTATCCATGGTTTACAAAGATATCTGCGGAAGAGTTCTTAGTATCGAAGAAACTTTGAAGATCTCTAAAAATGTCAGTGGACAAGAAGGAAACACAGTATAAAATGTTAATTTCTCACTGATTTCCATAAGGGACCAAATAAAACACCAGGTTCTTTAAAACAAAGTGTGGGTGGATCGTTTGCAGTTTCCCGTAGCGATCGGCTTGGACCTAGAGATGCCAACTGGCCAGCACAAGCATTGATTTGAGTCTGATTGAGTCCGATTGAGTCTGTAAGCCTTAATATACACATATTAGTGGATATAACTGGCTTACACTTTGAAGGTAGCTACCTTTACCACAAATTGCTGGGTGAAGACTGGATGTCCAGACAAAGGGCCGAGGGAAATATAATCTTGAATGTATGGGAAGGTGTCTATGGCAGCAGAGTAACCTGTATAACTTTGAGAGGGGTCCAGAGTCTTGTCCAGAAGTGCACTTCCTGTACCTTCTGTTCATTCATCGCTACCCTCACTTCCACTTACTCCACTTATTGTGAAATAAAGATAATAGAGATGATTTTCAAGAACAAAAACCAGTAAATGTCTGATAAGTTGGATATGATCTTTTGGCCAGCAGACTGGAATTCTATCCAGTTAAACAAACGCATGACTGTCTGAAAGTAAACAAAAATAAACTCCCACTGGAGGTTTGTCTCCTAATGCACACTGTTATTCCCAATCTAATGGCTTGTGCATCTAAGGGTTTTTACATAGCGCACGTTTAATCCATATGTGTGTTTGTATCAGTGTAGAAAACATGTTTAAATAATGTATTCATATTCAGTTACATACCTAGTTCAGACTGAAACTGTATTTATTAATTACCCAAACTGTGCCAGAATGTAGCGTGTATTAAAATAGCTGATCTATTTGCAAAAGTTTTCCGATGCTCTCAGCAGTTTATTGCCCCCAGTGTAAAGAGGTGCACGAGTCTGTCAACTGCCTGCCCCTGAAGTTGACCTGTTCCTTAGCCTAACAGGTGAGAGGATTACAGCAGACATGATTTCTACCAAAGGGGGTTGAGTGGGAGCAGGCAGACCGACCGACCTCTTTATGAGACCTCAAATGGTGTATATCATCTCCACTGAGCGGCATACGTATGAATGACTGGCCAACCACAATTGAAAGCAGCTCAGCATGATTCACATACACTCATGCATGCAGGCACTTATAAATTCAATACAGAATAACCAAGGAACTTGAGCAGGAATTCAGCCATTGTCTCAAATGGTGCAATTGCGGTCTTGTGGTTCGTATTTGCTTGTGCCTCTGAGGGCCGCTAAGCCACAGGGTGTCAGTTTTCTTATTTTGGAATTCAAATGGGTGCTCAAAATGAGTGATTGAAAGTCCTCATTGGGTACTTCAGGTCACCAGCAGCCAATGACCTCATCCATGTAGCTGGTGGTTTGTATTTGTACTTGTGATCTTTTTTCATCTTAAGAATAAATGTTTCATTCCAGTCCTGATGGAAAATTATGCAAGCTTCGCGGGTCATTACCAGTGCTTTGATCTAAGCATTTAAAAGAATAATGGCTAAGTTTATGATGCATTGGTGATTTTTTCAGGTTGATTCAGACAGACGGGTCGTTAACTTGCTGCAAGCCTGCATGGATTCCAGGCAGGATCACAGTGTGTGTTTATTGTTTACCAGATCTGACCGATGTAAATGTGATTTGAATGAAATTATTCTCAACCATCTTAAGCACTGGCAGAGGAACATATTTCCAGCCTGGTGAAAAGCCACCCTAGTGTCACCTGATCTACTGTAGTATTGGGAACCTGCTACAGGGACCTTATGTTTCAAGATTCAGTGGTTTTCAGCCTGTCCATTACATCCAGTTCTTTATCATCATCACTCATGAGAACGAATGCCATGACATGCTTGCTGGCATCAGGCTGCCAGTCAGGGGCCGTGTGAAATAGTGCTGACGAGGGGGTTAGTGTCGGCAGCCATGAAAGGCAGGGGTTGTTTGGCCCTGGGACATGGCCCCATGCTTTTCCCAGCTAAAAACAAGTCTGACTAAGCTCCTCTTGGCACTGCCAACCATCCCAGCCATGCTGACACTTTCCCCTCTCCCAAGGGACAGGCACCCAGAACAGGTGATCGAACCAAAAATAAGGTTCCCTACCAACCCTGGCTTGCCTTTTCGGTTCGGCCCACACAAAGTGAGTGGGGACAGGCCTTTTTGTAGGGGCTGTACTTGGAGAGGGATTATTATTGTTTTTGAAAGAAAGAGGAGCCTTGGGTCAGCTGGCCCTTGTCCGGCCCCAAGCACGTGGATAATCCACATGCAAATGCCAAACGCTTTGGCCCTGAGCCCTTCTTCTCTCTACTGGCACCCCGCTTGCTTTGAAGAACTGACACCCAAGAGCCAAGCGCTATCTGCTCTGCACCAGTGGTCAAAGCTGTACAACATGAACACACACGTATACATGCACGTGTTTGTTGATTAAGCTTACAGCTGCTGTGGCTGTTGTCTCATCTGAGTGAAGCAATGCTTGAAGAACAAGAAAAGAGTGTGACATGCTCATTTCCTCATTTGCATTTCAGCATGTAATCAATGACCCGGCTGTCTGCACTGTTTTTAGGTTGTGATAACTAGTGGGAATTGAGTAAAGTCACATTATGGCATTGCAGTTGTAATCGTTGGTGTCTAGAGTGTTTACCTAATTACTTCCTCTATTGCAATGCTCTTGAATGAGGACTCTCATAATTTGCTTTCCTCACTTAAGGTGGACTCAGTTGACCATGTATGAATGAACCCTGAGTAATTTATCTTTGTATTTATTATTAATCAGTTGTATGAATCATAATAATTATAGTCATGTATGGTACTGTATGAAGCTGCTGTGTTTCAAATGTTTTTAATTTGGCCAACAATGATTACAAGTATAGACAGTCCTAGCGCCCAATTGTCTTTACCTTCCAATGCTTCTGATACTTCAAAGAAGCGAGATCCTGATAGTCCTAAAATAAGCCTCTACTTATCCAGTAGAGAACCCTTTCTCTTTCTCTTTCAAACACCCTGAACCTCTCTGAGTGTAAAAGAGACCGGCTAGTGCCAAGCTTTATTTCCTGTCAGCATCTGTTAATTATGGCGGGCACTGTTCTAATTAAAACAGGCACCCATGTACCTCGGAATCTTCACACCGGCTTTGCCATAGCTGACACTAACATGTGACCGAGAGATGAACATGGAATGTTTCAGAGTCCTGGACCCCATACTCAGCCATGTGCAGACTTGCTGTTCAATGGAACAGCAAGAAATCATATTTCAGTGCTTTACTACATCACCTAAACGCTTTTTATTTAGGGAACGTATAAAAGCTCGGAATTTGTGTTTAATATCGCACAAGTGCAGCGTGATGTTAGTTGATGTCATGAATAGTGTAATCATCGACTTTGTAAATTGTAATTTACTCGTTGATCTCTGCTGCAATGCTTATCCACAAAATTATCATAGTGAAATGAAAGTTTCATTTAGGAGAAATGAGATTTTTACTGCGATTTAGCAACCGTCAAATGATTTTCCAGTGTTTGCTATGAAGGGGGAGGTACCACGGGGACCAGCGGGTAATTAGGTTAGTGGGTTGTCAGTGTCAGGAAATTGAAAGACAATCCTAATCAGATTTCTGTTTCTAGGGAATCAAATAATTTATATGAGTAGCAGAAATCAGCTCGTTCCTCTGATAAAACAATAATGCAGTTTGTTTAAGCTGCCCTTTGTTGTGTACGTAATTATTTTAAGTGAGATTGGTCCTCAAAGGGAAATGAAATGATTGCTAAATATCAGGCCAAGTAAAAAAAAATGTCTAGGACGCAATTGTATAGGGGCTATAAATATATTTTGTAGAACAAATAGCGGGTTTTGATGTTTAAGTGGAAATCATTTATCTTACTATACTCTGCTGTGGATTTCACTTGAAGTGTAATAGTCAAACATTTAATCAAGTTTCAAAGTTTCAAGTTTCCAAGTTTATTGGTCACATGTACATTATACGTGGTACAACATACAGTGAAATGCTTTGACGACTAACTGTACATTTG
>JAOUQX010000002.1:13234740-13246996 GCA_028566295.1 Liobagrus marginatus
GATCTTCAATTATTATATTATATTATTATTATCTCTCTATCTCTATTCTACTGTATCTATCTATCTATCTATCTATCTATCTATCTATCCATCTATCTATCTATCTACTGTACCTATCTATCTATCCATCCTTCCTTCCTTCCTTTATTACTAGATGTCACATACAGTATATAATGTTTATAGACATAAGCATAGAACTGCTAAAACACAAAAAAAACACACCATCTCATAAACTGAATCAAACTCAAACATCTTCGTGTAAACCTCGGTTTTCTGTGTGTTTGAGAGACATGTTCGCTTTAAACACTTCTAAATTATTACGAAATCAGACCTCACACTGCTACGCAAGGTTTTTACTAAAACCAAGTACCTGGATTTTGAAAACTATTTCGTCGATCCCTGATAATGATTGCGTGACTATATTTGATGGGGAAATGAACCATATGCATTGTAATATGGATGTAGCAATTGTTCAAAACCAAAAGATGGTTAGAGCTAAATTTACATTGCGCTTTTAATCTTCTCCCAAGTGACATTGTTTTGCAAACGGAGGCTGATGGAGTTTGCGCATCGCTGTTGTATCGCTATGATTTAACCTACGCAGCAAGCAGGCAGTCGGTGACTCCTCCTCACTGTGAGGCTACTGATTGCGTTCTGATAGATTTTCAGCCCTTTGGCAATAGAATTAAAAAAGATTAACAGTTCATTATAAAGCGGGGAACATTGATTAGGACGTTGACAGATGGCCAATGACCAACAATTTCTATGTCAAGAACATTGGCGCTTGACTTCCTCAATAGGTTTTCTATTGTCGGTTTTGTGAGAATATCATTTAGGAAAGTATGTTATTAAAAGAAGACAAATTCCTCTATAGTATGCCTATCAAGCTTGAAGTGTGTGATGGATACACTTGGACAGTAGCAGTGTGTAATCAACCTCCCATATACTGGTTCTGAGAGGTTATGCAATATGATGTGTTATTATTAACAATACTATTCAGAAGAACAGTGAACAGATACTGTAAAGATATGAGGATTCACAGACAATACATTGCAGTTACAGGTCATGCTGTGGTTTTAATAGTTTGTATTAGTATTTAAACAAAGGGGGGAAAAAGCTGCCACACAACCCACATCAAACTAATTTAAATAAAGTGGCAACTGAACTAGTTTTAAAAGCGGAAAGTGTGGCGGCTTTGTTTTGGGGTGTGGCTTAACCTATAAAAGTTGAACAGAAGGTCCGTGTTAGTTTGAATTTAAAATTGCTATATTTTCCTAAATGGCTTTAAATACGTTTATACTCGTTCTCTGGTTCCTGATAAATTATTCATTCTTTATATTTTATTATTATTATTGTATTATTTAATTATATCATTATTGTATTAGTGGTCCCATTAATACTAGATGTCCTACACAGCTTAAGTACAGTGCTCTATGTTTGTGTGTTTATTGATCATATACAGCAGTGGTCCCCAACCACCGGGCCGCGGACCGGCGCCGGTCCGTGGGTCAATTGTTACCGGGCCGCACAGAAAGAATACATAACTTACATTATTTCCGTTTTATTTATTATCTGGTTGTGAACGATGTTTTATGATGGAACATTTTTTGGTTTCTCTCCGCCACATCTGTCTATGAATCACTCTTGATGCAGGTCAAGATGCTTTGCCTCGGTCACATGTCTTACCTACATCCGCTACTTTGTTAAAGGGGCTGCTCCGGACGGTTACACATAATACTGTGTTATCAATTATATATATAAAAATTATCGCTGAATTGAAACCTCCAAGCTAGCAAAATGAACGAAAAATAAAGTACAGTACTGTATCTGGAAAGTTTCGTTAATCGTAAAGCATACCAGTTTTTATGCCGATCGTATCGTTTTTTTTCTTGTTGTATTTATCAGCCACATCTAAAAGCGCGGTCCGTGAAAATATTGTCTAACATTAAACCGGTCCGTGGCGCAAAAAATGTTGGGGACCGCTGATATACAGTATACAGTTTTGCATATCGGAACATCTAACAATCCTGGATCGCCGCTGTGTTTTGTCGATTCTTGCATAATATGCCATAAATTGAATTGATAATTAATCGTGAGTTAAACAGCTCAGCATTGGTTGACCTGGCAGTGCAAGAGTTCACTCTGTAAATAGTTTGAGTGACGTTTGGCATGGCTCTGCTTATTAAGGTCGATGTGTGGGAAATGTTGACAGATGGCCTTTTTACTCCCGAGGTGCTAAAGACCTTTGACATACATACCATCGTTGCTTGTTCTTCTCCAGCTTCAGTTTCACAGTGTCCAACCGACAGATACAGCATTACTGTAGTTACTTACAACCTGAGACACTGTAAAATGCAGTATGGCTACCAATTCGGAGAAAAGTACAAAGAATTTCCAGGACTAAAATAAAGATATAAACCCACTCCAAAGTATCAATGCATTTCTCCGCTATGGATAATATTGTGAGGATTGAAAAATGGAAAATAGTGGTCGCGCTTCTCACGGTATCAATAGTCAGATTTTTGTGGTTAGAGTTCCACACTCAATGTTAATGTCATATGTCATCGTTTGGAATAAGGCTTTACACTATGTGTCATGTGCAACCCAGTTGCTTCATCAAATTAGACAGCTGTTAGTCACCTGCCTCCAAACCCCAGATTCAAAGGGCGTGATTTTTCCTCTTGGGAATTCTGGGCTAAGAGAATCTAGGGAATTGTTTCCCATACGATCTTTCCATAGCCACATAACAATTCTTGACCTGTGATTCCTTTCATTTCATAAATGAAAAAAAATTGAGGCTTTGCAGAATTGGTTGGTTATTTCTAGTAAAATCAGCTGTCCATAGTCCTAGGTATAGAAAGCTGAGGACCTAATATACGAAAGTACTAAAAATGATCACCTCTCAAAGCTTACAGCTATCATATCTCAGCACACACCTCATGGCACAAGATTACTCCTATCTTACCCCCATTCTCCCCATCCACCCCAGGCTCGCTGTTTTCTCTTTGCCATTAAATTGTGAAATCTCCTTACTGTGTTGCCGAGGCTGATCCCTCTCAAGCTGTGTAATCTCCTTGTAATGGAGTGTGAATACTGCCGGCCGATAAATCAGCACCTCATCAGCGGCCTTTATTAAATATAGACACCAACAGACAGGCCTTAGTATATTCAATTTACCCACTGACGGAGGCTTTAGCAGCCCAGATCAAGATGGATGGAGCAATCAGGTGTAGGCCGAGGCCTGACGCCCCACGCTTGAGATGCAGCATGCAGGGATCGAGATTTGAAGGGGGGCTTCCGGGCCATGCAAAGGAACATCTGCTGTTCTGGGCGCGGTTACACTCAGAGAAAGGGCAAGCTCTATTTTTGTTGTGTTAGCGCTGTCAAAGCAGAGTTTGCTTATGTGCATGGTGGGTGGTCTGTGTGTGTGTGTAAACAATCCTGCTATAAAAATACCCACAAATTTAAACACTTCTTTTAGCAGGCAGATGTTAAATTTACTCATTTAATTAACGCTTTAGAAAGGCAACTTACAAACGAGAATTCAGCAGTTAAGGATTAAGAATCCTTCTCAAGAACGCAACAGGTGCAGCTGCTCAATTCCCAGCACCATAACCCTCAACTGCTCAGTTGTAAAAAAGAAATTCGTTACATGTAAGCTGCTCTGTATAAAGGCGTATGCCAAAATGGCAGAAAAATCTTATACACTAATCACACTCACCTGGGTGCAAGGTAAGAATACACTTTTGCTGCGAAACCTGTTCATCACATGGTACCCACATAGGTACAATCATTTACACCTAGAGTCACCAGTCTACATAGAGGTAGCAAACCCGCACACATACATACATACATACACAGTATTTATGTAAAATATACATATGCGTGTGTGTATATATATATATATATATATATTTATATATATATATACACACAGTATATATATATATATACATACATAAGAAAAATAGAAAGAATTCCACTCAAGCTCGGAATCAAACGCTGAACTTTGTTTTTTTGTTGTTGTTGTTTTTTTTTGTAAAATAATCTTAGCATGAATACATTTTTGGTTCAATTATATATTTTTTTTCAGTGATTACAAAATACATTACATAGATTCTTTATTGAGCAGAACTTTTACGCTGTAGTCGATAGGACATGGCTACTCATTAACCAGTGAATCTGCTCAGCAGCAGAAATAAATGAAGTGTAATTACATGACTGATTAAGGCTCGTCTCTTCTCTGTCACCGAGCTAAACAGAGATATATATAATGTCCAGTGAGGGCACTGGCTCTCTGGGGAGGACTGTGTAGCAGTGGCGCCAGGTCAGAAGGTCAAACACAGCAGATTAAGACAAGGGGATTACTGTATTTAACATTACGAAACTTCATATCATTCACACTCCGGTGGTCAAATGACCCATCATCCTGGCATGTGCTTATGTCTAATGGGCTTCTTATCATTTAAAGCACTGATACTGATCTCAGCTTGAAGAAGCTTTCCGTTTAGATTTCATTAAGTTCGAACAGAACTGTATGAAAAAATTAAATATGAAATTTGTACAATGTTTTGTTTTGCTGTGTTACTGATTTATTGCAAAGCAAAGCGTTTTATTAGTAACATCTTTCCTTGGCACTATATCCATTCTCGTAATCAGATTAAAAAGGATTTTGAAGCAGTTTTTACATGTTGCACTTAATATGGGTTGAAAAGCAGTTTAATCTAATCTGGTGTGTCTAGCTAATCCACTGCTTTATGTCGAATTATATATCTCAAGCATCATTCATGAAAAGGTCATACCAATTCCTTAAAAACTGTGCACAGTGATAGCAGGATGTTTTGTATTTATGCTTTTCCTCTCTTTAGAATTAAAACAATTAAAACTAGCTGGCCCCATGAGACAGATCTGTGGTGCTCCTAAATGATAAATACCTTTATATTGAATGCGGCTTTAACTTGAGGGTTAGGGGAAATGACTGTTTGAAAATCTGGTTTAAGTGAAAAGGATCCCAAGCATAAACATAAAGTCTCTCAATGCATAAGTGCCATGCGGGGGAAGCGGGGAAGCTCAGAATACAGCAGGCTACTTTTGGAAACACAACAGTCCAGAAGAGCGCTCGGCTGGTTCTGTTTTTGATAGCTGTTGGCCAAGACTCTGTAAGACTTGCCTCTCTGATTAGGAGCCATGATAGAGCAGTTCTGTGTCTAAAGTGCTAGCAGTGAAGCCTTTTCTCTTTTTTTATGGCTTCTTTTCTGTCACTCTACCTCTCTGTAATTTATCTGCTTGCTTTGTTTTGCTTTTTCCTTTCTCTTTTTTTTTCCCCACTGAAGCTCTTAAAATGTTGCATGCACTTCCCTTTCTCTCTCTCTCCCTCTCTCTCGCTTACGCATTCTCTCTCTCATCAGATTGAGGGTGAAATATGAGGGGGTGCAGCTGGTGGGGGCCACTATGCCTCGTAATTACATCTCTTTTTATGAGCACTGCTAATGGCCCTCAGGGATAAGGAAACAATAATAAATTAATATGAATATGAAGTTTTGCTCAACACGAATGTGCAGCACTTAATTTCACTCCCTCTCCTGGTGGACAAAATGACAAAACGCATCCTGCTGATTGATCACAGGGCGAGAGATATGTGCAAATGCCACATCACGGCTCCTATATCTTTGTGAACGTTTACATCTGATGGAAGGAGTTTGAATGATGAGATTTGAATTCGCCTCAGCATTTATTCTTTGTAGCCCACGCCGTCATTCAGTACCTCGTGCTTGCGTTAAAAGGCGTGGAGGGCTGTTGTACTAAACAGTAGTTAGTAAGTCTATCACACGGAAAGAATAAACATCAGCAATACTGGATTCCACATAAACGTAGGAGGGCATGAGGTCAAGGAGGAAATACAATTTCATATATAAGCTTGTAAATGTGTCCGGATTAAAAGTTGCTGTTTTGCTGTTATTTTGTTTATAAAGGGCTTCTGGGGCTATAAACGTCCTTCTTCTTTTGCCGAGCCGAGGCCCGTTTTTTTTTTACCCCTTTTCAGAAATGTTGACTTTGAGTCTGCCGGCATGAAATATGTCACTGAGAGTCGGCCAAGCCTGTCTTTGTTACAGCGGCTGTTTCGAGCGATCGGTTTTATTGAGCTGCATAAAAACAAGCTAAAAACTGATTACTTTTTATACTGGTGTTGAAGACAGACCGCGCAGGGGATTTGTTCACAGACTTGATAAATTGAGTTTTCAAAAGCATTTCAGCCTGGATGTGAAAATGTGCTGGTAAGTTGTATGGACAGCTTCACGTCTCACCTAAACACAGCGATCCACTGTAAAAAAAAAAAAAAAAAAAAAAAAATTTAATAATAATAATAAATAAATAATAAAATTAATAATAATAACAAAAAAAAGGTTATGCAGGGGGTTTGGAGTGCCAACTAATACAGTTTTAAAAAACGATTAAATACAAAAAGAATGATTGTATTTGATATTTTTATTCTATAATAAAGTATGAAAAAAAATGCTGAAAAGGGTTGATGAATAATAACAATAAGTTATTCATAATAATTAGAATAATAATAATAACAATAATATTATATTTATTATTATTAATAATAATAATACATTTCACATAATGAAAAGGCTTGCTCTGTTTTTGCAAGAGGTTAAATGTCACCCGACTGTATTTATATCAACTCCTCTTTAGCGTTAGTGTGCACTATATAAAATACTGTTATTTGAATAATTAATGTCTTTAAAAATACAATACCAATTTAAGTATGCAAATTAATAGATCATTAACACAATAAATGAATTATGAATAAATCATGCAAAAGCCAAACTCAAGAACCAGTATACATGGAATCATACATCGACAGGTTTGGTGGTGGTGTTTATATATACGTATATGTATATATATATATATATATATATATACTTATAGATAAATAATGCTGTGATATAATTTCAATGTTTTTCTTATAATGGTCGGCTTTGAAAAGCGTTACTTAAAAGTTTGAAGCATTGATTAATTTTATTTCTATCTGTGAGATATCAATTTTATTAAAGATTTTAGCGACATCAGAAAGCATTGTTATTACCCTCAGTGCCGGCTACCAAACAATCGGTTTATATAAATTTCTCTTCCTCTTTGCCTCGGGCCAGTGTTTGTTACTGAATGAAATTTGCTACTAACCCCGATATGATGAGCATCACAACAACCTATAGTCTATAAGGCCCATCGACAGTGTCAAAGACCTAGACCCAGCAGCCTGGCTCTCCACATCCTTGTCAATATTGTGCCATGTTTTGTCAAAGCATCCAGAGGCAGTTGGTTGGAAATGAAGATGTAAACATTGATATTTCATTAGTGCAGGAATCACCAGCTTCTCCTGCACTTCAGCAAGGAAGTGCCGAGGCCCGAGCACCGTTTGACCTAGAGAGTCGGAAAGTCACTTCATTACTTGATTAAATTGAGTGGAAAAAGGCGAGAGGAAAAACACAAGATCCCATTTGGAGTGATAATTCAGTACTGTGGAAGGAAAGAGTAGGGGAGAGGGGGAGAGAGAGAGAGATATATGTATATAGACAGAGAGAGATACTGGGTGGGCAGCACGCACCGTTCCGCATTTCACCGTCTCACAACAAACCGTAACAGACGATTAAGCGCCAGGCCTTTCAGTGTGTGTAATTGCTGGCAGCCGAGCCTGATGGGTGTGTGTGGAACTGGTGGATGTGCGGTGCACAGGGGATGTTATGTTGTGTTTTTGTGCATGTCAAACACCCTTGGTTATCCTGTCAGGTCCAAGGAGAGAAGCGCTGCTCAATAATAGGCCGTTTTGCTAAAAAAGAAAAAAAATTAATAATAGTAATTGTGTTACATAAGCTTTAATAGCTTTAAACCTAGAAATAAAGCATTTGTCTGTTTGTTTGTGTGTTTTTTTTTTTTTTTTTATTAAACGTACCACAATATTATCGTACATACGTTAGATTCTACCAGTCGGATGCACACATCCATGCCCCTTTCTGAAAATAGTGTGCTTCCTATTCCTAGCTGTATACGCATTCAGATACACCCCTAATTTGCATATACACCGCACATGAACAGATGTTTTATATCACAGCAGAGCAGACGATAAATGATGCTTAGCAGCCGCTTAGACGTATTAAGTGTTTAATCGTTCGTCTTCAGTTAGTTGGGCGGATTTGTGTGTTAAGTTTGTTGTCAGGCTTCCCCTCTGTCTTTTCTCTTTGCCACCTCCACTTTGACCCTATTGATTCCCTTTCTCATTGTGAACGCGTCCCTGCAGCACCGATCGCAATCTGTTAATTAATGTATCCTCCAGCACACGCAGCCAGTGTTCGCCCCTCTGATAAGGGAAATTAAACACTCAGGTACCCCTTTTTTCTTTTTCCTCTTGCCTCTTCTTCTCTGGCTCTATTCTGTCTCTCTCCCAAGCTGGCACCATTCGAAAGTGTCACACGCAGAGCAGATAAACATCACCCCTTCAACTCTTCCTCAATTAAATCATTTGTGTGAAAGCAGGAAAACATTGGAGGCAGGTATGCCGTGTGACCCAGTCAATACTGTAATCTATCACCTTCCTAATCACGTACGGTCAGACAGTACTGCAACAGTGAACTTGTAAAAGCAATCATTTTAATCATCAGATTCTGCAACCAGCGCTAATATACTGTCAAGATGGAGAGGCCTGGCCGGCACCGAGTAAAGGGAAAGAAAAGAAGGGAGGGGGTTTAGATGCTGCCGGAGGGCTGTGAAGAGTTTATCGACAGGTGAGGGCAGAGGAAAAAGGGATGAGATGGTTATCAGTGTAACCCCATGACACACTGTGTCTTTAGCCACTTTGTAATCAGTTCGCTTGCCAGGGTTTAGTGACTTGCTTCACTCAGCCATTGTTTTAATTCTTTTAACTGCACAATTCATTGTAGGTCCGTTTTCATTGTAATAACGCTTCGACTTTATCTTCTGGTAAAGGATTCACGAATTGATATCACTGTTTTAAAAGTGTCACGATTATAGGCAGATCATTTTTCTAGCCTAGTTTCATAATCCTAACAGGGATTTCGATTTATAATCGTTGCATGAATTGTTTCATTGTTAGGTCATTAGAGCGTTCCTTTTCCTCCTCTTATAGCATGGATTTAGTGAACCAAAAAAAAGAAAAAATTTAAATAGTCCTTTTGAAAGTAATATTACGATTGAACATATAACAGAGTACTAACCTATATACCAGGGGTCTCCAACCTTTTTGAAACTGAGAACCACTTCTTCACTTCCATCTTCTAATGCGAAGAGCTACCAGTTTGGTATTCACTTCTAAAATAACAAATTTGCTCAATTTCCCTTTAATGATGTTATTATTTATAATGAATGTTATTCATATATGTGAACACACTGATCATGTTAATGATTTCTCACA
The DNA here is from genome assembly GCA_028566295.1 of Liobagrus marginatus. NCBI lineage: Eukaryota > Metazoa > Chordata > Actinopteri > Siluriformes > Amblycipitidae > Liobagrus > Liobagrus marginatus. The sequence goes on from JAOUQX010000002.1 coordinate 13,244,174, forward strand.
ATAATGATCAGCAATGATTGAACAAGGTAGGAAACAGATAAATAGCAATATGCAACGCTTTATTTCTATAAATCTTTATAAGTAATTATATTTTCAAATTTACATTAATGTAAGCCTGAATGAATAGCAACACAAAATATAGCTGCAGCTCACTGGTAAGGGGTGCTATGGTCGGCTAATTTTAAAACCGGTCCACGGGCTACTCATGTGGTCCTTGCGGGCGACCTGGTGCTCGCGGGCACCATGTTGTTGACCCCTGATCTATGGTATAAGCTTCAGCATTTGCAATTTTTGACTCTTCACAACAGTGATACGGGAAATGCATGAAAATGCTTTTTTTAACTAATGAATTAATGAGGAATAACTTTCACTCCAATTCTTTTTGTCAGTTATATTGCCAACTCTGGAGCAGGCATGATAAATTGAACACCATCTCTCTTGTGGGAACCTCCCCAGGTTTTTCGAGCTTGTCTCTGGGCGATCAGATGAGTCTACTGCAGAGTGCTTGGATGGAGATTCTGATCCTGAGCATCGTCTTCCGCTCGCTGCCCTACGAGGACGAGCTGGTTTACGCCGAGGACTACGTGATGGACGAAGAGCACTCCAGGCTCACGGGCCTGCTAGACCTCTTTGTCTCCATCTTGCAACTCGTCCGCAAGTACAAGAAGCTGAAGGTGGAGAAGGAGGAGTTTGTCACACTCAAGGCCATCGCTCTCGCCAACTCAGGTACAGCTGAGGCCAGGGCATATACATGACGAATACTATCCTATTTTATAGAAAATCTTTAATTATGCAGAGAAATATGGGAACATTTGACAGTTTGACATGTATCGCCTGTAACATGAATTCCTCTATGGAAGTATGTATTTTATTTATGTTTAGAGGAGAAAACAGTGGTTTAATGGTTTTCTATTCTGTAAAACTACCCTTATAGAGCCACAAAATTGAATCAAAAACAACAACGAATAAACTCCATCCTGAATGTTCTGTAATCTGCTCCATCTTGATGTGGCCTTCTAAATTGATACAGCTGAGATAAACATGAAGGACACACAGAAAGAGAAAGCAGGCGAGGGAGGAGGGAGCACTGAGCGTTTAATTGAATGCCTTCCGTGTTGTGGCTTCCTCCATTCGTTCTCTCTCTATCTCCATAGCGGTAGCCACAGGGCCCTGCAGCCACAGGAGATAAATTTAGCATTTCATTAGGAGCACAGGGGCTGTCAATAAAATGTGTTAAGTCGAATGGAATGAGTATCAGGGAGTGATGGGCCTCGTTTGTTCCGGGGGAAAAGACGAGGCAGCCGTATCGACAGCATGCTTTTCAGAAGGCACGGTCTGTCCCTCTCTGATCAATGTGTGGACAGAGCCCGCGAGCAAGCATTCTCCATCCCTCTATCTCCCACATCCCTCTCTTTATCCCTATCTCCCCCTCTCTCGCTCTCTCTCTATCTCTCTCTGTCTCTCGTTCTTACTCTATGACTCTCTTTTTGTTTGCCTGAAAAATGCTGAGGGTGGACTTTGCTTTCGGATGACAGCCCTTTTGCAGAGAGGTGGGGCCGGGAGGATCAGGGTGGGGGAAGAGCAGAGCGTGCCTAGAGCTCAAACAAGGGCTCTGTGCAAAGGCTCTCATGGGAGTGCCTCTGTCTGACAGCTGTGAAAATTCATAGCGATTGATTTTGTAATTAGCAGTTTATCAATCGGATCGACGCGGCCTCTCTGATGGATTGCAAGGAAATTGTTTCTTCAAAGTTGTTTTTTTAATGCTCCCCATACACACTATATCTCTTGGGCACAAATTTTGAATGCTCCATCCTTTATTTCTATCTGTCCAGCTCCAACACACACACACACACACACACACACACACAAACAAAGTAGGTATGCATATGAGAGTAAATCCTAAAGTCAATGTAAAATATTTTCATGAAGAGAAACGGCACAAACTCAGTATTATGCGTGAAGTGTTTAGTTGTTACAGTTGAAGTCACTGCATGGCTTTGTCCGATACAAAATCTAGCAAGAGTAACATCAGGTCCTTTTCTCAGAAATTTTTTTTGTTTATTTGCATTATAATAATAATAATAATCCATAGACTTTTACACATCAACTCATCATCTTGTTATAAAAACACAACCAAATGACCAGAGGGAGAAATAACTCAAGGTCTTAGAAATGCAGTTCTACACACATTGAATTTTAGAATTCTGGAATCTGTTTCCGTTTTTATCGTGTCATTTGGTTACAGTTGCGTCCCTCTTCTGAGGTGTCAGAATCATGTATGTAATTTTTAGATAAGCTATAATAATAATAATTATAGTATTGTTAATTCATTCATTCATTCATTATCTAGTGTTTATTCTGTTCAGGGTCGTGGGGGCGCTGTAGTCTATCCCAGTTAACTTGGGGCATGAGTCGGGGTACATCCTGTACAATCAGCAGTTAATCACAGGACTAACACATAGAGACAGACAGCCATTCACACACACATTCACTCCTATGGATAATTTAGATTAGCACATTCACCTATGTCTAATCACATGTGTTTGGAGGTGGGAGGAAACCAGAGTACCCGGGGAAAACCCACGCAAGCACGGGGAGAACACGTGAACCCATGACCTTCTTGCTGTGAAGCAGGAGTGTGCTAACCACTCTGCCACCGTGCTGCCCAATAATAATATATATTATTTTTATTGTTATTATTATTAGACTTCAATCCTATAATCTATTGTAAAAAAAAAATTATTATTACAATGGAACCTCTCATAACGAGCATAATTCGTTCCAGAATCTTGCTCGTTATGTGAAACACTCGTTAAGCGAAAC
>JAOUQX010000002.1:13378550-13389695 GCA_028566295.1 Liobagrus marginatus
ATATGCGCAATCAAAGAATTTCACTGTATGTTGTACTGTATGATGTGCATGTGACCAATAAACTCAACTTTAACTTTTAAAATACTTACAAAAATGTGAGGGGTGTACTCACTTTTGAGAGATACTGTATATACCTGTATGACCGTACACCAGATTGTTGCTTACCTTGAGCCTCATGTCACGCGTATGCCTCTCCAGCTCTTTCCTCAGCTCTTCTTTCGACAGCTTCTCAATGTCCAACACTGAGTGCTTCCACTCAACCTGCTCCACGCTGTGTGGGTCGTGCGACACGTACTGGCCGATCCTCACTTTGCGCAGCGTGTGCCAGTAACCCTTATATGCGGTCTGAAACTCCTGCAGCAAGTCAGACAGTGTGCGGTACTCCAGCGGCTTGAACATCAGATCCATGCGCCGGCTGATCCCGAGCGCGCCGAACCGGCCGCCGCTGTGGATCCCCAGCACGATGTGCCGGAAGTGGCTCCCTGAGAACTGAGTTTTAAAGCTGATGGGGAAGCGCTCCACAGTTGGCATATTGTTGGTGAGGTAACTAGAGTGTAGGTCAAGTTAAGAAATCTCTGATGTTTATCAGCAAGGAAGTGGATTCAAGCAGAATAGCAAACAAATAGAAAGAGCTTCATAATTTGAACGTTATAGCATCAGAGTTTTGGCGTGTGTCAATCAGCATTCTGTGAGCGCAATAGTTAGCATGCATTGTATAAAACATCAAGAACCCTCACTGTGGATAACCAAACATAGGTGGAATCGCACTTAAATAAGATTTAAATGAACAGAAACAAAACCTGTTGCAGAATAATCCGAGAAGCAAATATTAAAGGCAGGATAAGAGATTTTGTTCAAAAACAGTTTTGTTCGGTCGGTTGAACGTCTCTTCACATCTCAATAGCACTCCAAGTCAAGTAGTCTAAACCTATTTATACGTGCAAGGCGTAGGATCCAAAAAAACTTTGTCCAATCAAAACGTTCGGTCCGAACATTACGATACGCTGTCCTACCTGCTTGACAACATATGTTTTTGTATACCTCTGTGCATACATACTGTTAGCGCAGACAGCTACAGTATGTCATCAGCGCGTTCCCCACTATAAACTTGCTGCGTGTAATTACAGCACCTTTTCAAATTTGTAGATTCACTTTTGACAGGAGGTCCGGCGGCGAAAATAACAGCCCCGTCTCTCAGTTTTGTTTTACACATCAAGGCTAACAGCTTCATAGTGTTAAACTTATAAAATGCGACACAACTTATAAGGATTCTGGAATTCTTCTACAGTAATCTGACGGTATGCAATATGATTTTATAGGTTTGTGTTCTAGCGCGCACACGCACATGCACAAAATCGTATCCATGCGTTGTTGTGCTGATGCCACTCTATTATGCAAATAAAACGCGCAATGTAAGAACATGTGCGGTGAAGTCCATGTGGAAGGATACATTCCAAGGATTACAGCCTCCAGACATTTGATTGGTAAACATTCCCTGGTCATTTCTTTTGCTATGTCCATTAACCTGCAGCACAGACAGACATGGAGATCAGATATCAACAAGCTCAGCTTTGTCTAATGTTATGCTGAACAAAGAGTTTTGCTTAGCTTTTCTGTTTAACACCCTAACCCCCAACTCACACACATGCATCTTCATTTGCTGCCAAGTGCATGTGTGCAGTGTCCCGTTTTTAGTTCAAGTTCAAAGTTTATTTGTCACATGTACATCATACATAGTACAACATACAGTGAAATGCTTTGACGCCTGACCGAAAGCTTGCTCTAAGTTTTTAGATTAGCCTCCTGTGAATTGTGTATTAGGGTTTGCTCCAGTCTTATGTCCAATGGTTTACCATGACCCTGACCAAGACAATGCACTTGATGCCAGGATGAATGTAAAAATTCAGGAAGTAACAATGAGCTCAGCTCAACAGAGGTCTGTATAAATCCTCTCACATCAGACATTAAAAATAAAGCACTGATGTTTATGACGTTTTTAGCCGACACATCCAGTGGCATGTGATAGTGAAATCTAATTTCCTTCGGGCGAGGTCATGGACAAAAATCCTCAGCTGCTTTCTGTATCTGCTTCTCAGCATGCGAGAAACAGCGACAGGAAGATATGGGCTGCTAGTAAGTTCCGTTCATGGACACAGCTTAAACAAGTGTGTCGAAAATAATGCAAGCTAGAAACATGACCATAGCGCTTCAATCAGTCAGACAAGCTATAAGCGGCATCAGTAATATTCTGTTATAATACATCAGCATGGCCATACTGGTGCAGGATGCGAGTTTGGTTGTTTATTTAGACCAAAGCCCCAGAACAGTTGTGCATGTGATCATCTAAATGAGCAAATCATATGGCAACAGTGCAATGCATACAAGTCATGTGCTTTAATGTTTGCATCAAACGTCAGGAAGAGGAATAAATGTTTTTTTTAAAAGGGATCGTTTTTATTTTAACCAAGGCATGCTTGTTGGGGCAGATAGGCTGGTTTCAGCATTTGGTTTCAGAAGCTGTTGATCTCTGGGGAATTTTACATTCACACAACAGTCTCTAGTTTATACTGAATGGTGTGAAAAACAAACGAATCAGCCAGTGAGCGAGTCGGCAGGTCTGGAAGCGGCTTGTTAAAGAAAGAGTCTGAGCAGAAGAGTTTAAGCTGATAGGAACTCAAATAACCATTTCAGAACATCATAAACCTTGGTTTCCACTTCCTTTAGCCAAGAACCTAAATATACGTAATATACAGATGTTTGTAATATACAGATACAGAATAACCTAATATACAGATTTAAACTGGAGAGTTAAAGACATTTTTCTTAAATGTGCCAGATTTTATAGATTGATACTCACGCTGTGAGAGGTCTGCTCTTCTTAATCTCAAAGAACTGGGTTCCAGTATGATTGTACCTGGTTAAACACTGTTAAGTGATTCATATTTACAGGCAAATAAGAGCGTAGTAGCCATCAATTACACCAAAAACAAATCAAAGCACTCAGATGGCAAACTGTAATAACCAAAAAACAAACAAAACACGGTTCACATCCATAGAATTCTAAATAAATACATCTATAAAATAAATAAATTCAAATTATTTAACACAGAAACAGCATAAAGAAACATCAGCATTATAATACCAACCTAAGCACAAAACACGGAATGTACATTAGGCAACATCTACATTCACAAAGGGTTAAAAATGTTTATAGAACTATAGATGTTTCCTTTTTATATTTTCATATATGTTAGATTATCTAATTATGTAATTATGAAATAAGGTTATATACGTAATATAAGGTAAATTGTTTTAATAGAGTACTAAATAATCACATAAATGATTCATTATACAGTGAACATTTTAATATGCCTTTAAAACGGGGTTTATGGCTAACACTATGCATATCAGGATACTTAACGCAAGTCAAAAATAAATACAAACAAAGCTCAGTTCATAAGATCGGCCAAGTTTAGTGAAAACCGATCGAATCTTAACATTTGATTATTGGCCGATACCGATCACTGGTCGATCGATTGGAGCGTCGATAATTACCATCATCTATCACTGGGACGGAGTATATAAAGTATGGTATCTTGTTTGTAGCCAACCAGTAAAAACTTCATATCCGAGTCTGGATCGTGTCCCAGTGGCCTACTTTCTCTCTCTCGGAAGTAAATTCATACCACTAAACATCAACGTAACACTTAAGTTGACCAATAATTTGAGCTAGCGCTAGACGATCCATCGTGTGATGTGTTTGTATGCTTAAATCTACAGCTGCGAGATCAACCAGGTGCCATGATGAGTATAAAAAATAAGCAGTTGGGGACAGCGTCTCAAAAGTCTTCAACTGTATACTGGAGGAAGGATACTGCAAATCCCTGATGTATTTCTGTATGGCTTCCAGGCGACGTGGAATACTGGTGGTTATCTGGTATGTAGGCACAGTAGGTACAGGAATCTGTGGGATTAGAGAGAGGGTGCACATGCTGTCAACGCAGTGGTGCAGTGAGAGCAGCTGGAGAACATCTAAATCGCTCTGACAGCAGATCCTCGTTATAGGGCAAAACTCATCGTCTGAATCCTAATTTCTCACTTTCGAAGGAAAAAGATAAACAAAGGGAGACGTTAAGATGAGGCACAGAGACGACATTTAGAAGGAGGTTTCTTTGTCAGATTGACTACTTATGCATACAACCTTCTCCCCAGCAAGTTTACCATAGTTTTGTTTTAACAGATAAACGCATCCTGGTGGCTTGACACCTCATAAGAAAGCAATTATTGAATCTTCTTAATGTTTATTTTGGCTAGACGGTGCATTCTTTGGCCTATGTAACTGTATACTTAAAACTGGATTAGAAAAGAAAAGAGCCAAGAAGTCTGGCACAGGATACGGGTACAAACGTATTTTCCCCAGAATCAGCATTATATAAAGCAAATTGCTTTTGACTATATTTTAACGTAAAATCTTAGTTTATTCTTCAATGAATAGCTCGTCCTAATTGCTTGAAAATAAATGTGTGTTCCGTAGCATTCCTCAGCATGTGCATGTGCATGAAAAATATTTGGGTGTTTAAATATGCAATCCTTCACTCAGTATTTCAAAATGCATGCGTATAACGGATGTGATGACATAATGTGCTTATGCATCTATGAGCTCATATCACACTGGTTACAATCACTGTGCACTGTCAGGACACAGTCATCTGCAACCCACCAAAGTTACATTTCAAATTCAAAGTGCGTTAGTGTTGATGGGCAACTCGTATTCCTGACCAGATGTTTCTGCAGGAACCCTTTCAAAGCCGTGGCTTGCTCCAACAAGGTTACATTTGTATTATATAAATGACTGAATACATATTTACATTAACAGTTAGTCAAATCCTAAATAAATACAGCATGTATGGTACTTGCTTGTAAATAAACAATGCCGAAGCAGAGCGAATATCTGAAACGTGCCATGCAGTTTAGGGATTAGTGGGTAAGCTTAGAAAATTCTCAGCAGATGATCATGTGGAAATGACTCCAGCAATGTGTGACTGATATCCAAATAAAGAGCAGAAAGTTATGTGGTGATGTCTTTGCTTAGCCTTACAGGAAATCTACGTCATAGTATTCAAAAAAGACTATTTATCTATCCTAAAGCTTTATATTCTTACTGATTTGGCGAGATGATGCTAGCTGAATATTAAGAACATGAGAACATTGGGGAAAGGAACAGAGACTGTTTTGTTTTTCCTGTAACTCATTCAGGCCCAAACAGGATGTGATCTTATATTAAGGACATGGTTTGTGAGTGTTTGAGAATTAGAAATGTTTTTTAAAATTGAGAATATAAATGGAAAACAGATAAGAATAAATAGAAGGGGTAAGAATAGAAGGATATATATATATTATTGTACATTTACAGCATTTAGCAGACGCTCTTATTCAGAGCGACTTACAAATGAGCAGTTGAAGGTTAAGGGCCTTGCTCAGGGGCCCAGCAGTGGTAGCTTCGGTATCAACGCTTTGAATCGAACCCCGGTCTTCAGATCAGCAGTCCAACACCTTAACAAATGAGCTACCGTTTCCCCTAATATACTAATTGGAATAGACACCATATAAGGGCATGAAGTGCTTGATCCTGGTGAGGATCCATGGGTGCTAGAACACCATGGACAGGATGGTAGTTAAATCACACACACACAGAATGTAAAATGTAGTATCTACAGTTTAAACACATACACTATATGAGACAAATGTTAAAAAGAAAAGAAACAAACGTGTATTTATGTACATGAAATAGAGCAGTATGAGGAAAATAAGGACCTTGGGCAGGTCAGTGGCTCCCCGGATCCTTTTCTCCAGTCCTGCTCCATCTGGGTGAATCCGGGTCACATGTCTCCACATCTGCTCCCACGTTTCTTTATTTATTGGTAATCCTCCCCGATTCACGATGAACGGAATTCCACCATCACGCAAATCTTCGTCTCCATCATCCTCCTGCTCTTCATCCCTCTCCTCCACGCCCTCTAAACTCAGGGCAGCTCGCAGCATTGGGACCCCACTGACCTTTGAATGGCACTGGGGCTGACTTAGGCAGATGCCAATTCCGGCTTTGTCTATCAGTCTCCTTGGAGACGCGCAGCGATGGACACGCCCACAGCACGTGACCGGCATCTAGAGCTCATAACACACCTGAAGGAGTTACCTGGATTCTCAATTACTTGAGAGGTTAAATTATGGGCTGTATTAGCGGTCCGCTGTGATTCCAATTACACGGGCGAATTTGAATAAGTATGATAATTTTTATCCGTATAAAACTATTTGTTGACGTTAGGGTCAATGCAGATAAAACGGCACATCGTGGGAAATTGTCACTACGAAAAAGAAAGCACGGTTTCACTTCTGGATAGTTTCGCCATTCGTTCTGCTGTTAGCGCTGAAGAGAAAGACAAGTCACTTACTCCGGGTCTTCCTGTACGGATACACGACGGTTAGCCGAGGCACTGCTGCTGTTCCCCACCAAAGCACCACAGAGAAAACCACGAAAATAAAATACGTTAGAAAACCGCAAGTGTTCTTCTTAGATAAGAAACCGAGAGTGTCTGAAAGCGAAGACAAAAGCGATACCAGAGACAACACATACGAGTATGTCTATTCCCGGGGTCGTTCAGTTCACCTCCAACCAAGCTATACAAAAATTCAGTGTCATTTTTCGCTCGCGCACGTGTTTTTGTTACATTGTCCCAGTCATAATTCCGTATTTTCCAGGCCACTGTTATTAAATTGTTAGTCAGTCCTCGTAACCCGTTAACCGAACACTAGCGCTGCTGATTCGAATGCCGGCTACAGTGAACAGCGCCTCGACGGTCCCAGAACGCGCTCTAATGCGCATGCGCGACTCAAACGGCTTACAAAAAATCAAATCTCAAATGACTCCCGGTTCCCTGTCTTGGTGCACTATCTAGGGTGAGAAAAAACGGCGTCTGAACCCCGAGTAGGGAATCATGTCTGTATTATGAGTCTATTCGGAGTTCAGCCAATAAGGCTTGGGCTTGGCCAGAGCCTGCAGCCTCAATGTCTCCTTATAATTAAGTGACTGGGTCTAGTAATGATCCAATCTGTAGCAGAGATGATCAAATAAAATAATCATTACATTTTAGCATTTATAATGTGTAATCTTCTCTGCCGCTTACTCTTATAAACTATTATATCGCCTATATAAGTATTAACATACAAAATATTTATATAGATTTTTATAAAATAAGATTACCACTCATTAGATCATGGATACTTATAAATGTCAGTGTCATAAGATCAGACAGTGGTCTACACACAGCTTATGAAACTCAAAACACACAACCCACTTATTCACATTAGCTGATTTTTATTTAGTCAGAGAATTGAATATTTTGTTATACAGAAAAAAGGCATGAAAAAAGATGAATGTGCAAAAAAACAAAAGGTATGACTGGAAAATCAGTGCCTTGGTTTATTGCAAAAACCAAAAGACGTCTGAAAAGTTAGATCACTTATTTCACTATAATCTTGGTGCACCATAATCATCTGGCATTCGCTCAATGTTATACCTGTTAGGAAAAAGGAATAAAAAGTCCCAATTAAATACTGTATAAATGTTCAACAGTAAAAAACAGTGAGACTTCATTCTGAGAGTTTAAGCAAATAAACCATTAAAATGTTACAACTGAATATTATATTGTTTAATAGGATATCTAAATTAATACAACCTTTTATTTTACTCTGAACATTTCCCCCAAATAGTATTTACCATCTTTCACAAAGCAGAATTCAGTAATGAGCTGTGCGCCCTCTATTGACCAACTGAAACAACTGCTTCAAGTAACGCCTTTGACTTTCTATTTTCTTCAGACAATCGTGTTAACGGAGCATAACAATGCAGTACGCGTATTTGTCTGTTTGTTTACCTGTGATTAGAGATGTACATAATAGGGACTCCGGGGATTTTTCGGATTCTCCTTTTCAGGTCTCTGTCCACTGTGGCCACGATATAACACTTATGCTAGCGAGATTAAACAGATAGCGCTATTAAATGGCACCGCTTAGTTTAGATGTCTTTGTAACTCAAGATGTAAATTGAATGACAGATGGCAGTGCCGTCTTACCTGAGTTACCCTTTGGACTAAGCAGTCATCAGCATATGTTCCCTTGTGTGAGCATGGCATGCGCTCAAAACGAGGGTCCTTGGCTATTCTATAAAAACAAGAAAAAAACCAGACAGTGAACAGGAAAAAAAAAGAATAGATGCCCAAACCCTAGTTGTATCAGAAATTCTACAAAACTAAATCACTGCTACTAAGCACCAGTAGGTGCGTTTACATGAGCCATGTAATCCGATTGTAATACTCCTATAGGCACGGTCGGATTTAAAAAAAAGTCACATGTAAACACGTCAGTCGGATTAAATTTGCCCAATCCGACATAAAAAACGATCGGATTGTAAGGGGTGGTTTAAACCTTTTCTGATCCGCTCGAGAGGGCATGTAAACATTTAAGCTTAAAAATGAGGCTAGAAATTTCTGCGCATGTGCAATAGCGGACAACTTCCGTAATGACGTAGGCGCACGGCTGTTGTCTTAGTAAAGTTGCCGAGCGCTAAGCAAAATTGTGTGACATCTTGTAAATGATCTAATCCCTGTGTCATGTAAACGGGCATATCAATCCGATTACTTTATTCAACGTTCATGTAAACAAGTGTTCGGATTCAACAACAACAAAAAAAAGTGTCCATGTAAACGTACATAGTGATACCTGACCATTTTATAAATACTTAAAAAAAAACAACATCTCCTTACAGTAAACTTCAGAACGATTAATCACATTGTTTATTTAAAAACACCGCTCATTAATCCATCAGTGATTAGTCATTGACTACGTGGAACAGCCAGCATTCACATTCACATGAATACTGTGGGTTTAGAAATGAGCATGAATTCCTGCATTGACTTAAATTACACATGGTCCTGCTCTGCAAGTAAATTAATTGATACATAATTGATACTTTGAGCAATCCAAAACAAGTTTATAATTAATCTGACTAGATATTAGCATAAGGCTTCCGGGTGCTGCACGCACTATGGACTCTAATGCTACTTAAAGCACTTTAACTTTGCATTTGCAATCAGAGCAGTGCAACAGGCGTTGTACCATATTAAAGGTCTTACATTTATGACGTCTCAGGAAGTTTATCAATAATGGAAAATTTGATCATGTACATTTTTTGTAACCCTAACCCTTTTTTTTAATAACATTACATATCCATAAAATATAGAAATATATGCATGTACAGTGAGGGCCTCAACTAAGTGGAAGTCAAACAAAAACCTGCACCAACACCAACCTCTGCGGATAAGAACGTACACCCCTGATCCAAGATGATAATTTTTTGATCATTGCAGACCTTCAGTCCTTAACCAAAGACCTAAATATTAGTCATGGTGGATGTATATAATAATGTTTCCACAGCATGTACACATGTTCCAAATATACATGTATTAAATCTGAACCCAATATTTTGCTATGTAAAAGAGTTTAAGGATGGGTGAATGCATGTTGTTACCTCAAGGCAACTCGATATTTCATCCCAAGTTTCTCAAGTTCAGCCATGACACAGTCTGTGATGCAAGGAATACCTGAACAATGTAAAACATAATGTACATGCATTACATAGCCAAACGTTTGTGGAGCCCTTACCAGCACACGCACACGAGTGTGTCTTCCCTGTTGCCAGCTGTCAGGACATCTCTATATGCTAGAGCATTAAGTTTCCCTTCAGTGAAACTAAGAGGCCCAAACACTGTTCCAGCATGACAATGCACCTGAGCTCCATGAATACATGGCGTGTTATGGTTTGTGTGGACGCACTCGAGTGTTATGACCATATATCCAGTAAACATATCTGGGATGAACAGGAAAACCAACTGCACCCTAGACCGCCTTACCGACGTTATTGCCTGAACTCAAAAATTATATTGGGCTAAATAAGCAAATCACCAGACATTCTCTTCAAATCTAGTGTAAAGCCTTTCCTGAATGTGGAGATTATTATAGGAGTAAACATGAGACTAAACCTGAAATAGTATGTTCAAAACGCATAGATGTATAGGTCAGGTGTCCCAATACGACAATGATCACTTACATTTAGCGTAGAGACAGTCCATCATTGACTGAACCACATCAAGCTTGGCCTTTATGGAAAAGTTGATGAAGTTTGTGTCCACAAGAATGTGATAGGGAGGACCGAGCTGAGTGTTGTACTGGAAGAACATACACGATGGATACTTTGGCCTGCGGTGATAAAGGGACTGTGTCACTGAGCAGAATGATTACGGTTTCAATAAAGACAAGCCACTAATAAACCTGGATACAAAATCCAGATATTTTGGAGAATATTTCTTGCAATATGGAAAGAAATAACCCTCAACCATTCTTACACTTCTCGTTCTTTAAGTTCTGATGGATCTGCTTTCTTTTTCTTCCAAGTCTTTTGTCGATCCTTCTCCTTTCTTGGTGAATGAAAATTTGAAATGCACAATATCATTGAGCTATTCCACATATGACAAATGCAAATTAATTTAGTTTTATTCAAGAACTTACATTCGCTGATCCTTTAAGCTTATCATCCTTTTCATAGCTGCATACTTCTGCTTCTTCTGTTTCCCCTAATAATTGGAAAATAACCAAAAAGGTATCACTTAAGTCAATTTTACCTAAACACGCCCAAATCCATAGAGTTGATTATCGTTTATCATTAAATCAAATGGCTTAAGTGGTTAAAGTGCTGAGTTTTTAAGAAGGATTAGATTTCAAGCCCCAAATCACCAAGTTGTCCCTGTTGGGCCCATAAATAAGGCCGTTAACCCTTCCTGCTCCAGGGCGCTGCACCATGGCACCAGGGCAATTACATTATACACACAACATTGAAGCTGGTACAGCTACAAAATTTGAACGCGCGCGCACGCTCTTGTGGGCGTACACACGCTCGTGCGTGTACACGCGCGCACACACACTGTTGCAGACGCGCGCACACACACTGTTGCAGACGCGCGCACACACACTGTTGCAGACGCGCGCACACACACTGTTGCAGACGCGCGCACACACACTGTTGCAGACGCG
>JAOUQX010000002.1:13395301-13408405 GCA_028566295.1 Liobagrus marginatus
TCCTGCTGTGTGCTGTTTCCGAACCACGCTGTGATGCTGCCGGTCAGGATGCTCTCAACGGTGCAGGTGTAGAAAGTTTTGCATTAGTATTGTTTATAGTAAATGAAAAACCTGACCAGTTTAACCTATTGTAGTTGATCTCTTACAAGCATTTAAACGGTTTCAGATGTTGTTCTTGTTTTATAAGTAAACAAGTTCTTATAAGTATTTCTGATACCGTAGTCTCGCCAAATTCTCGAATCTGATTGGTCAGAAGGATTGGCTGGTTGTTGCTGCCAGTTTTACAAGTGTGTATTAGGGCACTTGTGATACATTTCCTGTCAAACAGCTGATACAGACACTGCACAAGTGGATTAGAATAAGTGTAGCAGGAGCTTTCCATGCGAAATGAGAAGATATTAACGTAGCAAGTATGGCAGAGACTCCAGTGCCAGCACTTTGAAGCAGTTAATCGGAAAGCTGTTTGTCAGTAGCTGTCTGCTTTCATAGTAACATGATACATAGAAAATACACAATCCACATTCTAAGCATACATAAGCGACTTGCATGTGGACGGTAAACCATAAATACACCAAAGACTACAGCCTATTGGACCACATGCACTCCGTTGTTGCTTAATATCCTATGAGGTAATACTCTGTCATGATTTATTCATAACGTTTATGTTAAGAGTCGTCTGCATGTATCGAGCTTGCAGACGTATTCGCAGGTTGCTACACCAGTTGTCACTGCTTGCTCCAGTCTTTCCTGTTTGCTGAGGGTGAGTTCTGTCACCAGTATGTGCGACTTGAGTCGTTCAACCATCACGAACGCGTATTGCCGAGCCGCAACACTGGAAGGCTTTCGAATGTTTACGGTTTATATTTCATCGGTCGGGCAAGCAGACGATAAATACCAACGACAAACTACCCTGATGTTTGGAAGTGACACTGTGAGTGAACTGTGTAGCAGTTGGCGGTGGTGTAGCTTAATGTTCTGCAGCCAGGGATCTGACAGATGTCTATAGCGTATATAGAAAGGAGAAGTAAAAAGCTTTTGGTCATAAACATGCCTGGAATCTAAGCCAATCAGCAATTACCTACATTGTTCAACTTCCTTTTCTATGTTATGCTGCATTATATGCTGCGTAATTAAGATTGAAGAGTTTATCAGCACGGGTGCGTAGGGATTTTTTGTGTGAAAGCGGTTCGATTCAGTGGTTAGGAAGAAAGCGAGATGAAAGCCTAAGTAAATGAGCATTTTTTAAATGCTATAACTGTTGCAATAATAATTCTATAAAATGCAGTAAAAAGAAATCTGAACATCATGCGTGAATGGAAGCTTATAATATGCACTTGTTTTCACTGTGTTTACAGATGGTAACAGTTTGAGGTAATGATTGTCCTCTGGATGATGGATCATCTTCCTGTTCATAATAATTTGGTCTAGAGTTTGTTTATTCAAACAATGGACAGAGTGGTTCATGGGAGCATGGGTTTGATTCCTGCCCAGGGTGTTTCAGTGTGGAGTTTGCATGCTCTCCCTGTGCTTTGCGCTGGTTTTCCTCTTACGTCGGTTTCCTTCTGCCTCAAAAGAAATGCGATTGGGCATACAGTAGGTGAACTCGCTACTCTAAATTGTTTATAGGAGTGAATGTGTGTGTGAATTATTGTTAGCCCTGCGATTAATTGGCGATTGTCCAGGGTATGCCCTGCCTCACACCTAAAGTTAGCTGGGATAGACTCCAGTAACCCCTGTGACCCTGAACAGGATAAACAGGGGACGATGAATGGATGGATAGAAACGGCAGGAAAAACGATCAGTTATCGATTAATCAGCACCTTTTAACTGTTATTGTCAGACGGCAAAAAAACACAAAGAAAGCATGATTTTCTGACTATTTGTCCATTCAAAGGATGTCTTACCTTGTACAACTTCACGGTTATGAAGCTCAAGGACTGGAGACTATTCGTAAAAAAAAAAAAAAAAATAGGGTTTGTAGGATGTAGAATTTACATAAAACCATATGAATTCGAGACGATTTCGAGTCGAGACGTAAACCAGTAAAACATGCCATTATTTTTTAGGTCGGTGATGAATGACATTAGCTTCTCTCTGCTCTCTCTCATTAATGGGAGCAAACATAAAACGACTGTATGCTCAGTGACGCCCTTATTAGGAACACCTGTACATCTGCTCATTACATTTGTCCACTCAGCCAATCATGTGGCAGCAGCACAATGAAAATATCCTACTGATTCATGTCAAGCGCATCACTAGAACGGGGAAAAAATGTGATCTCCAATTATCTTGACCATAGCATGTGTGTTGATGCCAGACGGACTGGTCTTTTGAGAATTTCAAAACGGCTTTGTCTGCAGGGATTGTTACGCTGCGCTTTTTTTCATGTGGTTCATCAGTATGCCACATGGACTAAGCATTGCCTCACGCGCTTTTATTTATAGTCTGAAGACCCTGGGATGCACTAATCTGGATGACCTCGCCCAGTTTGACAGCCAGCTCCAACTCTCTCTGGCAGCCTGGGGCTATTACTACGAGGACTACATCAAGCTGTCCACAGGGGTAAAGGTCCTCCAAGCGTCCCGGGGTAGCAGGGACCAGGACTACGAGGTTCAGTTGGTGCACAGCCTTGCTGAGAGGAGGCTTAATGAGAAGTGGTCAATCGGTGAGTTTGGTTTAATTAGAAAGCGCTTTCGGTAGTTCTGCTGTAATATTACATGGTTATCGTTTTGATAGAAGGTTTTGTAAGCCATGTAAGGTCACCACACCCTTTTAGCACGAATGTGTGCACCCTCTTTTTTTATTTCCCTCAGCAGCTCGCACCGGTTCACTTCTTTTAAGGAAGAGGGTTTATTTAAAATTGCAAGATGCTAGTGTAATGTACATCTGCTTCTCTGTTTGCTTTATAAGGCAAGTTATGGCCGTTGTAGAATTATAGTTGTAAAATTGTTGATCTCGGCAGAGTGGCGCAGCGGTAGCATACCCGCGTCGACATAGTCTCAGCGCGTTCGCGCTGCGGGTGACCCAGGTTCGAATCCGGCCCATGGCCATTTCCCAATCCCTTCCCCAGTCTCTCTACCCACTTCGTTTCGCTCTGTCCTATCTAATAAAGGAATAAAAGCTCAAAAATAAATCTTAAAAAAAATAATAATAATAAATTATAAAAAATGGTGACGTCTTCCAGTTCAAAATTACACCAGCTGCATGTTTTTCTCTTTCAGCTGGAGCGCTGATATTCGGCTGTACTGTTGCACTGTGCTTTCTGATAAGGGACCTCATGTTTTACGTGATTGGTGAGTTTTGCCTTAAAGGCACTGCAGTTAAAAGTGTGGCTACATCATCAGAAATAGACAAATGTGTAAGCTGTATTTCTGGAGTTTATTTTCTGCTTAAACAAACAGCTGAAATATTAGCTTCATTCTTGACATTGTATGACCTAATTTTACCCCTTGGCGTGTTACTAAAGTCTCAAAGTACATGCTTTATCTTTGGATTTATTTTTTATGACGTTGTTCATTCTTTACTTGGACCTAATGATTTGACCGTGTTTATTTTGCATTCTCTTCCTTTTTTAGGTGGAATAACCGTTTCCATCATCGCCTTTGTCTTTACCATCAAGTTCCTATGTGAACTCGCAGCACGTGTGGTCAGTTTCCTACAGAATGACGACCCTGGGCGTCGTGGAGACCGCAGCATTTATGACTATGTGCGGGGGAACTACCTGGACCCGCGCTCCTGCAAAGTCTCCTGGGACTGGAAAGAGCCACAGGAAGTGGGGCAGACCATGAGCTTTCGTGTGCAGGTACCCTAAGCACGGCTTTATGCACATCCTCTTTGTCATGCGCAACGTTTTTCTGTTCACTGACGTATGTGTATACCTCTGGTTAAAAGAAATGTTGAAGTCTTGTCACTTTGTTAACACCGGTTAGGATTAGGGTCCTTAGGGTCCTCTTTCCTCTTTGGGGCGGTGGTGGCTTAGCGGTACAAAGGCTCTGGGTCAGTGATCAGAGGGTCTGGGGTTCGAGCCCCGCACCCGGCAAGCCACCATCATTGGGTCCTTGAGCAAGGCCCGTAACCTCACCTGCTCCAGGGGCGCCGTTCGTTCTGGCTGACCCTGCGCTCTGACCCCAGCGTTCAAATTTGTATCCTGGGATATGCAGAATCAAAGAATTTCACTGTCTGTTGTACTGTATGATGTGCATGTGACCAATAAACGTAACTTTAACTTTCACCATTTCTACCTTAATCAAATTTTATTTGATACAGCATTATATTCCACAGGTGTCAAAGATGAAATGACGTGAATTACAAATCTAAATCTGTTCAGATAACCCAAATAGCTTGTCTTGTATCGTTTCTTGTTTCTTTTGAAACTGTCCACGTGTAAATCAAAAAAAGTGTCATCTGAAAACATGCATGTGGGATTAAAAACCATTAAGTAAACAGGTAAAGAGAAATAGTACTGCTGGTGTTGAAAGGATGTTCATATTTTTCCTACTTATTACATCCAGGATGAGCAGAAGACTCTCTTTATGATTGCAGTAGCAGTACGTTTTAGTCATTTGCTAACTAAGTACTCTTAACTGTGCGTCTTTCCTTTTAGCTCTTCTATAAGAACGGCCAGCCGTTTCCAGCTCACAGGCCTGTGGGTCTGAAGGTGAACATCACACACATAGAGCTGGCTCTGGACATTCCAGTCACGCAGGAGATCCTTCAGGAAGCGGAGTCCAACGTGGTGAAAGTGACCTTCACCGTGCGCAAGGCGGGCCGCTACGAGGTGGCAGTGAAACTCGGCGGGCTCAACGTGGCCTACAGCCCTTATTATAAAATGTTTCAAGCAGGTAACGTGAGCTCGGGGTTGTTGCGAGCACAACGTGCTGTTTTTGTCGTTTCACTCATGGTGTTTTGCTCTAATAAAGTTTCCTCACTGATGAAAGCCTTATATAATAGTGCCAATGTTCATTTTTCTCACTTTTAGCCAAGTGTTTGTATGATGTTTTACATCGCTTCCAGGACTTTCATCTGTGTTTATGGACATGGTGTACTAGTGTGCTAAAGCCAATTGTAAATTGAGTCCTGTTTGGACAACATCGGTTTTATTTGAAAGCAACGTTGCTGTCTGTCATTCTGATGGATGTGCTTGAAATACTTGTGCGGTGTTGTGCTTGTTTCTTTTTCGTCATCACTGTTTTTGTTTTGTTTGTTTTTTTTGTCTTGAATGAAATCTCCTCATGTGTTTGTTCCAGGAACGGTGGTGCCATCCAAAACAAAGATTGCATATCACTTTTCAACTCTGGTGCTGACATATGGGCAGCAGCACACGCTGCAGATCGAGCCTCGAGACGAGTACGGCAATCCTACCAGTAACTCGGTCTCTCTCCTGGATGAGGTCAACTACAGTGTACATATACACTCAGTAAGAGCTCTTACAGTATGAATGTTAACAAGTGCCGTATCACATGACCTGCATTTGCATACCGGAGAATTACACGCAGTTTAATTGTATGGCTTTCTTATTATAAATCTCACACTTTTCATCATGTTTTGTTTTTGTTAGCTGGGGACTATGGAGGAGGACAGTTCAGAAGGTTGCTACAGCACGACCGTCTGCTGTAATAAGCAGCAGTGTCAGGTTCTACTGCGGCTCACTCTGAATAAAAAGGGCTGCTTCAGGGCACGCATTACTTACAGGGACCTGCCTCTCAGTAACGGAGAGTTTGACATCATTGTGCTTAGTGGTGAGTCTCTTCATTTGATTGACAGATAGATTGATCATGGGTTCGATTCTCAGTACCACCAAGCGGCCACTGCTGGGCCCTTGAGCAATTAACTTCTTAACTTCTCTGGTTGGTAACTGAAGATAAATGGAAGTCACTCTGGATAAGGCATCTGCCATATGCCAGAAATGTAACTGTACGTAACAGTGACCTGTATTATAACTGTGCTTCAATTTGTTCATTTCATCTTTGTTTGGACTTGCTACCATCTTTCTCTATACACTCTACACAAGGGGTCTCCAACCTTTTTGAAACTGGTCTTGCCTCTTAGTCCAAGCGATCCATGGTTCAGTTTGTTACTGCTGAGAGCAATGGTGCACACCCCAATCATGTGGGAAATGAGTTTTATTTGGACTGAAATAACATTTAAACCGATACAGTGAACGATAATTTATAATTCACACCATCTGTGCTCTACTTTCTCAGAAATTTAGCAGGATACAGGAAAAGTCTTCTCACTAACCAAACGACACTCTTTTCCAGTGAACCTGTAGTTCAATGCAAAGTATTTATAAAAAAAAACTTTTTTTTTTTTTTTACGATGTGCTCTATAATTGTGTGTATTATTGTTAGAAATTATAATCGACCTGACCTGGCATCGACATTTTAACTTGTTTTAATTAAAACTGCAGATGGAACGTGATGGCTCATAAGAGGGAAGTAGCCGTCAAAGCATGCGCGGGAAAACACTTGTTGTAATGTAAACTCAACTGAACAAAAAGTGTTCTGCTAGCTTTGATCCAGACCTATGTTGGTGCCTGTAATGTTGTAGAGAATGGTGCATGGGTGGTGTGGCTGTGTGTAAGGGAGAAATAAAGATAGGACGCGAGAGAGGAGAGCATGTGTGAGTGAGTGTAAGTTTGTGTGTAGAGGAATGTGCACCTAACAGCAGCAGGATTAGGCAATGATGAAATGATTTAAAATTTAATAAAACAATTTAATTGTAGCAGAACAGCTGATGATGTCAGCATCATAGGTGTTTACATTACTTTATGGTCCCTGATGGTGAACTGATTACTGTATGCACTAGATTCTAAGATCAGTCAGAAACTCAAAGATAAACAAATTCATGAAATCATGATGGGTGTAATCAATTTAATTAGCCCGAAGAGGTTGGAATAACTGACATGCAAGAGAGGGTCATGCCAGTATATCTTAATATTGTTTGTAGCCGATTTGGTGGGTGAAAAAAAGCTCCATTCAAAACTTAAGTAGAATATATAGATATATAAATCTATATATGTACACCGATCAGGCATAACATTATGACCATTGACAGGTGAAGTGAATAATACTGATTATCTCTTCATCATATGCACCTGTTATTGGGTGGGAGATGTTACCGTAAGCGGGTGGGGTATATATTAGGCAGGAAGTGAATATTTAGTCCTTCAGATTGATGTTCGAAGCAGGAAAAATGGCCACAATATTGGGAAGGCGGTCATAATGTTATGCCTGATCGGTGTTTGCGTGTATATAGGAACAACTGTGCAACTATCTGTGAAGATCTGATAGCTTTGTTATAATTGAATACAGAATGCAGTCAGGAGCAGATTTTTCCGTGTGTTTGTGTGTGTGTGTGTGTATATTTCTCATGCGCCACCTTACCGCTTGTTTCTAATCACCTCAGAGACTGAGAAGAAGTGCGTGGAGAAAAACGTGTCCACTCCGGGAATCAGTATCTATTTTGAAGCCTACCTCTACGGTACAGGGAACTATAGCTGCTCTACCTGGCAGTTCCCAGCATCCTCTCTGCTCACCCCACCACGGCGGCCGTCCACAGGGGACGACGAGGAAGAGCACGACTCTCCAGTGGAGGGCCAACCAGAGAAGGTCAAGAAACCAAAAAAGGTCTACTGCTACATATCACCAAAGGTCAGTGATTAAACATGATCACTTGAATTTTTGTTATTTTCTATTATTTTAATCTGAAAGGCGTTTTTATTTTGTTCTATTGCAGCAACTCTCTGTGAAGGAGTTTTATTTGAAGATTATTCCATGGCGCCTTTTCACTTTTCGCGTGTGCCCAGGAACCAAGGTATTGTCTGACTAGTTCAAGCAGCAAATACACTTAAAAATGATATATTTTTAAAACGAGGCTTATCATTTAAACACTTTCCTGTTAGTTCACCTACCATGGGCCTGACCCAATCCATAAATACCTGACACTGGTAGTGGATGATGGGATCCAGCCTCCTGTAGAACTGAGCTGCAAGGACAGGAACATTATGGCAGCTACATTTATTCGCTTCCTGCACAAGAACATTGGTAAGTTTGATCAAATGAACACAGCGAAATGTGCTTGGGTGTAGAGGAGAAACATTGCGCTTGACTGTTTATTTTCTCTGGATGTTAGGAGGCTCCGAAACATTTCAGGACAAGGTGAGCTTTTTCCAGCGAGAGCTTCGACACATTCATGCCAAGAGGCCTCGTATAAAAACATGCCTGAAAATTAGCCGTCACTCCATTCTCGACTCTGTGAGTAGTCTCTCTTCCTGGAGCTCCTAAGTGCCTGAGGGCTAATGTGATGATTTATGTTTCTTTTTTTTTTTTTTCGCAGTCTCTTAAGGCCACCAGAAACTTCTCTGTATCGGACTGGAGTAAGAACTTTGAGGTGGTGTTTCAGGATGAAGAAGGTCTGTTCTTTAATCATTTTAATCTTTCTCACATGTTCTAATAGTGTGCAGACAGACTATATTAAATTGTTTTTTTTTTTCCTCTAAAAGCTCTGGACTGGGGAGGGCCGAGGCGCGAGTGGTTTGAACTCGTCTGTAAGAATCTGTTTGACACTAATAACCAGCTCTTCACGCGATTCAGTGACAATAACCAGGGTCTGGTAAGCATCAGTTCTTTTAGCTTGATTGTTTTTCTGTTTGCTTTTTTTTCTAAGATATGATAGGATGCAGCAGTGTGCATAAGATAAATCAGCCAGAACGCTGGCCAAGTGAAAGTTCCAGTGTGTTGCTCATAATGTAATAATATAATAAATCTTTTTTTTATTTTTTTATTTTTTAATGTTTTTCATACGGTCATGTGCTACAGTGTAAATATGTTCTTTTAAGTAGTTTAGGTCATATCTGGTCTGAATTGACATGTAGGTCAAGGTTCTTGTCCAGTAAGTAATGTTTCATTAAATGTAAAATACAAGTTATGACCTGAAGATTGATATAAGTGTGCTGGTGGCAGGTTCACCCTAACCCAGACCGTCCTCCACACCTGAGGTTGAAGATGTACGAGTTTGCAGGGCGCGTGGTGGGGAAGTGTCTATACGAGTCCGCATTAGGAGGAGCCTACAAACAGCTGGTTCGAGCCAGGTTTACTCGCTCTTTCCTGGCCCAGATCATCGGCCTCCGTATGAACTACAAGGTGGTACTCTGCTGTAATTTTGCAACACATTTAAAGTTTTAAATAATACTACATCGTCATCAAATAAGATCGAGCAAACTTTAATCAGGTACTTGAGCATTTATTGCATAACCGTTAACTCACAGGGATGATGTATGGAAGATGCTCTGCAAAATAATGCAAAAAAAAAAAAAAAAAAGGGAAAGGTGGGGTGAGTGATCTCTTGTAGCTAATGTTGATATTTCAAATCACCAAAACAATCATGATCCTACCACAAAAGGGTCTGGAAAGCTTCTTGCCTGATCGTAAGCCGTCTTTTGTTCCACAGATGTTCTTCTCTTTGTCTTTTGTCTTTCTCTCCTCACTCGGCTAATAGCCGTCCTGTGCACGGAGCGCACTCTCTTTTTGGGTAAATGGCCCGACTCGGTTTTCGAAAGCGTCTTTCAAATTCTAATGCGTGCATCTTTAAGCTTTATGAGAAATACATTTTTTTAATCCTCTTTTTTTTTTTTTTTTTTTTTAAATAATGCTTTTTGTTTTTATAAATATTTCATTATATCTTTTCATGTGACAACACTGAAGAAATGACACTTTGCTATAATTTAAAGTAGAGAGTGTACAGTTTGTATAACAGTGTACATTTATATTAATAACTCGACACACAGCTGTTAATGTCTAAACCGCTGGCAACAAAAGTGAGTACACCCCTAAGTGAAAATGTCCAAATTGGGCCCGAAGTGTTAATATTTTTTGTGGCCACCGTTATTTTCCAGCACTGCCTTAACCCTCTTGACCATAGAGTTTACCAGAGCTTCACAGGTTGCCCCTGGAATCCTCTTCCACTCCTCCATGATGACATCACGGAGCTGGTGGATGTTAGAGACTTGCGCTCCGCCCCTTTCCGTTTGAGGATCCCCCACAGATGCTCAATAGGGTTTAGGTCTGGAGACATGCTTGTCCAGTCCATCACCTTTACCCTCAGCTTCTTTAGCAAGACAGTGGTCGTGTTGGAGGTGTGTTTGTCCCAGTCTCCGATGGGAGGGGATCACGCTCTGCTTCAGTATGTCTCAGTACATGTTGGCATTCATAGTTCTCTCTAAACTGTAGCTCCGCAGTACCGGCAGCACTCATGCAGCCCCAGACCATGACACTCCCACTATCATGTTTGACTGTAGGCAAGACACACTTGTCTTTGTACTCCTCACCTGGTTGCCACCACACACCCTTGACACCATCCGAATTAAACGAAGTTTATCTTGGTCTCATCAGACCACAGTAATCCATGTCATTAGTCTTTCTTCTGTCTTGTGCATCATCAGCGGTTTAGACATTAATGGCTGTGTATTGAGTTATTTGAGCGGACAGCACATTGACACTGTTATACAAGCTGTACACTCTCTACTTTGCATTGTAGCAAAGTGCCATTTCTTCAGTGTTGTCTGATGAAAAGATATAATAAAATATTTACAAAAATGTCAGGGGTGTACTTACTTTTGTGAGATACTGTATGTCAGGAAAATGTTTTTGTTTAGTTTTTTTACGCTGCATGTTCGGTCAGTTCAAACTGAAGGAAACCCTTTTTATATGTTAATTTCTTTTGTTTGCACAAAGCCACAGTTTCTATTGCGGTGTTAAGATGATTGACATTAAAGCACATAATCCTGCGTAAACCCATTTATTTTCCAAAACAATTATGTCCTGTTTGTTTTAATATTCTACAGCTGATTGTTTTTAAATCACCGTTTACCGTTGCAGTACTTCGAGACCGACGATCCAGAGTTCTACAAGACAAAAGTGTGCTTTATCTTAAAAAACGACGTGAGCGAAACGGACCTTGTGTTTGCCGAGGAAAAGTACAGCAAGGCAGGACAACTGGAAAAGGTAATACACACTCAATAAAATGATTTCAAATGTTTTTACTTATTTAAACCTTATAGAAGTCTGATATAATTCAAAGTTATGAGTGTTGGTTTTAAAGGAATATTGCAGGGTTATGTGTAGCTGCGTCTATTTTGAAGAGGTGTGATTCTTGTTCTGTGTGTTTGACGTGTACAATGTTTTTCTTTTCCCTTCTTTCGTTTTTTTTTATTTTTTTATTTTTTTTCTTAAAGGTGGTGGAGCTAATATCCGGTGGTGCGCAAATTGCTGTCACGAATGAAAATAAGATACATTACCTGAATCTGCTGGCTCAGTTTAGACTGGCCAGTCAAGTGCGGGAGGAGGTGGAGCACTTCCTCAAAGGTACGACCTCCTCATACCGGAACTTGGTTGGCACATGAATGTTTCCGGATCTTAACAAGGTGTTGTGTTATTCTTAGGTTTGAATGAACTTGTTCCTGAGAACCTTTTGGCCATATTTGATGAAAACGAGCTGGAGGTAAACTTTGTATACCGACTGTACATTAAAGCTTTTTGAAACTTTTACATAACTTGTACTTAAGCATTACTTTTTTTTTGCAGTAATCTACTTTTTATACCAGAACATATTAATACGGACTTGTTTTATTGACATTCATAACATTTTATTTCTATTTACAACCCAGGACGTTGGGGAAAATGTCAATAAAAACTGCATGAAATGATTTGAAAATAAACCAATACTATATTTTTAACAACAGAACATATATATATAGAAAATATATTGAATGTATAAAGACATTGTTTTCCATTTCAAGGAAAAAACAAGGTCATTTTAAATGTGATAGTTTGCAACACGTTTTAAAAAAAGCTTACTATCTTCGTTTAACACTAGTATGTGTCTGGGGAATTGAGCAGTGATGGGCAACGTATGTTCCTTGAGTTCCTTTGTCCTCTTTATTAAACCTGCATCAGGTGTGTTTAGTCAATCAGAGGCTATGAGATATCCATTCACTCGGTCTTTCCCTACTCCTTCCTAATCTAAGATGGTATCTCCCAGCTTCTGACTGATCAAACACCCCTCATCCCGGTCATCAGCATTGGACCCCAGGTCAAAGTATGCTTTGTTTTTGAATTGTTGATTACCAACAATTAAACCTAATCAATTCAAGTGAGCAGTGAAATAAATCAAATACATTTCATAAAAAATGTAATCGCTTACATTGTCGGTTGGGATTTCTACCAATGGGACTGATTTGACCCCACCGTGAAAACTACTGTACTAAAATCTTACTTGCATACACCAACTTTACTTGCTCCAACTTATACCTCCAGTTTATACTATTATTTATGCCAGGAATGTGTTTGTGTGTTTATTTTTCACAGTTGCTGATGTGTGGTACAGGGGATATCAACGTGCAGGATTTCAAAGCCCATGCTGTTATAGTTGGAGGCTCGTGGCACTTCAGAGAGAAGGTGTGTTGTTAAACATGTCGTTGTGCTTTCACTTATGCAGCATTCCCTCCATTTGACTCAGAACCCTGTTGCGTTTACCCCAACCCCCCATGGTGCGGTCACATTCGAGTGCAGAGCAAAACAACCTGCGAGTGGTGGTCTCACGAGTGCTTCCAAACACAGCCTGGTGTGGCTCGACCGCCTTGATTCACTACATCAATCCTGCTGTGGATTTTGGGCTGCGGGAAACATTTTTTGATATGCAAGCTGCTAAAGCTCTATGCAGAGCGGGAGAATGACCGAGTGCCAGAGTACAGATGCTAGAGAGCAGTGTGTTCTGGATATCTCAGCCAACGTATACAAAAAAGATCCATTTTTAAGGTTAAATTACGTATTTATTATTTAACACTAGATCCATGCTTGGTTGATTGTGTCTGTCTTCACACACTCGTAATCGTTTTCTCTACTTTTGCTGTCACCGTATTCATCATGAATAAATGAAGCGTTAGCCTTTACAAGTGCTCTGTTCTGTTCTTCCCACAGGTTTGAGGTTTTATTCGTTTGTGTGCGACACTTCAGCGTTAACTTAAGTCCCCCACATTGGGTAAAAAAGGGTTCAGTGACTTTCACAGTGGTCATCAATATACAACTTTTCCTAACTTTATTACAT
>JAOUQX010000002.1:13417529-13432769 GCA_028566295.1 Liobagrus marginatus
TTATACCCCTAAATAGTGTTTGTGGCTGACAAAACCAATATTTAACATTTAATTCGGTTTGCGACCAGGAGGTGGAAGTGAAATGAAACGACGGAGAATAAACGGCTTTATCCAAAATCCTGTATTAGTGTACTATATAGGCTGCCTACATTTCAGGTGGAGTATACTTTGCATATCCTACATAGTGCACTTGTCCAAAGGTATGCAATAAAGGTTAATCCATAACTTTAATACACGTTAAATACACATCAAATACATGTTAGATGCACAATGTAACTAAACGGAATAACTTGTTAATTTTATCCTACCATGTTCCTCTTATTTGTTAACGTTTATAGCGTGTTGTAGACAAAATGCATACTTTGTTTATACACTAAAACGCTGCTGTTTGTGTCATGTCACTATTAAACCCCACTATGCCGTCGCAGCGTGACCAATGCAACTTAATTCAGCTTGAAATAATATTTATACTATCTTTACTATGTGTAGTAATTAAACTAAAACACATGCATAAATCTATTCTATTTTGAGTGCGCACTTTGCAATAGAACTGGCAATGTTTTCAGCTACCTCACCGGAATGGTTCTTTTACACATACAGAAGTACAGAATAAATGAAATACAAGACATTTAAGAAAGATCTGTCATATCTGTGTGTTCGTAACTCTATCGCGATATGATCAAAATCTCTATACGGAATTAGCCCTTTCAGAAGTAATGAAAGTATGTGCTAAACTAAAGCTCTGAGATCGGCCCTTCCCACAATATGCTGTGTGTTTACATTTGTGTCTAGTGTTGATATGGTTCCAATGTGACCTGGCGATTGTGATGTGGCGGTTTTTCCAATTTTTATATTAAATAACTTTCGACTCGTTGGACCTAGAAACCTCAACGTCGGTATGTTATTATATCATATTTTGTTCTTTTGGCATGCCAAATTTCATAATTTTTTGCTTAGAAGAAATTGTACTTTACATTGGAACACAGAGGAGAGGAAAATAAAAAAGAAGTCATGGAAAAGTTCATTTATTTCAGTAATTCAACTCAAATTGTAAATGTAGATGTCATGTATGAAATAAATTCAATGCACCCAAACTGAAGTACATACTTTAAGTCTTTGGTTCTTTAATAGTGATTATTTTGGCTCACATTTAACAAAAACCCACCAATTTACTCTCAACAAATAAGAATACTTTATAAAATCAATGAAAAAAAAATGTTTAGTGAATCTTTGGCCTTCTGGAAAGTTTGTTCATTTACTGTATATGTACACAATACTTGGTAGCGGCTAATTTTGCTTTAATTACAGCCTCAATTCAGTGTGGCATGGAGGCAATCAGTCTGTGGCACTGCTGAGGTGGTACGGAAGCCCAGGTTTCTTTGACAGTGGCCTTTAGCACATCTGCATTTTTTGCTCTCTTGTTTTTTTCTTTCAAAAAACATTTCCCTTTTGAAGGTACCCAATAGATTCTTTATGGGCTCCAGTTCTGGTGAGTTTGCTGGCCAGTCACGCACACCAAAGCACTGGTCATTTAACCAACTTTGGTGCTTTGGTTGGTTAAATGAGCATGGTTCCCCAAGGACCAGATTAGACACTCCTGCTCTAAACACTTTTATAAGACAATGTACAGATATGAATCTTATATTACAGCTGTAATATAGACCTTTAGTAAGCACAATATTTAATTTAGATAGGGAGTGAGCAACATACAGTGCGGAATTATAATAAATACAATTTTTTAGATTATAACAGTAGGCTGTGTATATATAAAATTGTCCGTGACTCAGAGCGACCTGTATAAAGGTTTACTTGCCTCCATTATTGTGTACAGCATTGCAGGAATAGAGCGAGACATCTTGAAGATCTTGAAACATTTGGCAAAGCAGTCAGTCTCGTCCCATCCTATTGGCAGAGTCATGGCTATTTGTATAATGGCCCCCTCTCAGTTTCCTCTCAGGAATGTGCAGTGGGCAAAGAGCAGACCTCTGAGCTACAAACTAGGAAATCTACTGCTGGCACTCTTTTCAGAGGTATGTAGTTGATTTGTTAGTCGCTCTATGTTTCTTTTTTATTCCATTCCAGGAAACTTTCATAGTTTGCTCTCGGGTTGGTGATGCCGTTTGTCTACTCTCGGGCATGTCGGCATGATCGATGCTTTGATGTGACATTGTCTCAGTGGGACCAAAAAAAAGGTACAGCCAAGTCTGAGATCATGCAACAGTACTGATCTTTCTCGCATCACGAACTGACCTGTTGAGGAAAACCGAGGAACCGACGTTGAAATGTCAAAACAAATTACACCCCATTTTTGAAACAACTAGCCTAGCATGCCTGGTAAGATCTAGCCCCAGAGACCTGTTCATGACCTCCTTACACATTTACATGCGACCACATGCATGTCCAGCACTCCCCAATGCAATGTTCTTGCATTCGGTAACTTAGAACATGCCAGACCATTCACTTTGTAGATTACCCACAAGGTCTGAATTCTCTATCACTGTTCTTGTAAGAAATGAACAGGCTGATGGACACACTGATCTCCCTGCTCATGATAATGATCTGAACTAGCAAAAGAGCAACACTTTTTAAAGTCTCATTCAACATCTACCTCAAATACACCTTTTCTAAATTACTGCTAGCTTCATGGCTTAGTGATTTCACATGGCGTGCGACCATCCTGTTAGGCTCAATGCCAGAGGCTGGCGAAAGCACGTGGCTGGCTCAATGCATGAGAATAAATTCTCACAGTATGTAATATCTGGCCACAATGTTTGGCCAGACAAAGTGATAGATGAACCAAACAAAACAAATGTGTTATATCCCTTTGGCTCTTTTCAATTTCTAGCACGATAAGACTTACAGATCCACCACATGACGTAATGCTACTATGACATAGCAGTTGTATCAGAAATAAGTATGACTAACACTGATGAATGTTGAAAATCGGCAACACACACAGCCGAATACCTGCTTACTGTAAAATCTTGGCAAATAACCCAGGAACGATCCCGGTTTCTGTACAGCTTATCCCAAAGCATTGCGAGGGAAGTAAGTAAACTGTCCTTGGTAGTAAATGGGGCGATGAGGGAAACTGGCAACGCTGAGTTAGAAGAATGAGACTGGAGGATGCTGCTGATTAACGGAGCCTTTGCTCACACAGAGCTGGAACCCATCACCAGCTGAGGGACAGTCTGAGTAGACATTCTTCCAAGAGACCTTAAGAAAGATCACCTCAGGTTATAGTCAACCCTGGAACGTCATCACAGGCCGGAGTCTTGTCTTTGTGCCTGAAGCTGAAATATTTCCTATTTCTATTTCATTACTGCTGATCTAAAACGACAAACGTATGTGATCATTGAGAATATGGTTGTTCTAGCATGAACAGATCACCAAAATGACAGATGATTCAGAATGTAAAAAAAAAAAATTGGGGGGATTATTTTGTGTCTTGGATTTTTTTGTAGTTAGGGTATCCAAAGCAAATTAGTTACTCAAACAAACTCGGTATCTTACCTTGGATAATTTGTTTCTGTTTTAGGAGCTCGCTTCAAACGAGTGCGAAGTACATTAAACAGTCTCAACGTTTACATCATGTACACAGAATGTGCCAAAACCCCTCTGTGGATGAGAAAACAAAGCTGATGTGATGAAATACACTTTTTACATCTCATTAAAAAGTCGGAAGACAGCCACATGCTGCAGCATGTACGCGCCGTTTTTAAAAGAACAGCGCTTATGTAGCCCAGACTGAGGTCAAATACACAGCTAATCTTTCACGCTGTTCGGTTCATGGCACAGAATAAAAATGTCATTGTAAATAAATGTTTTTCAGCAAAATAAAGAAGAGTGCTCCCTTGTCTGAGCCTGTCTGATTTATATACGGGGTTAGAGATGACTACACTGATTCATAGCCTTAATAGTCCTTGAGGGACGTCCAACCATCTACACCATTTTGGAATCATCAGGAAACACTTGTAGTGTGTGCATCCACCATGCAAACCACTGGCCCCATGATAGCACAGTTGAGTCCCTTTTCAGCTGTGGTCAGAGCTGGGGTTGTAGTAAAATGGAACGTCATGAGGATTAAAGTATGTGAAGCCATCCTGGTGGAACAGGCCTATGTCAAATTGTGCTATGAAATGCTAACGTGTGTTCTTCCATAAGTCTATTTGAATATTGAAAAACTGCTTGTGCGGGCTAAATCACACACTTTCCAGGGTATTCGGATAAGTGGCTTTCAACAGCATTTAAAGCTGAAGCTTAAAGTTTTTGGAACGCGAGGGATAGAAGACAGAACAAGGTCAAGCTGGCATGCAGCTATCCTTGTGGCTGAGTATTAGTGCCAAACCGGCTGTTCCCCAAGGCCATGAATGAGCCTTGCATTAGGCCCTCTTCCTTTTTCCAGCTACAGCTGCTACAGATTTCATTCTGTAATCCGACTGTCTTACACATATCCAGGCTTTTACTGTTTGTGCTGTATGCTTTCCCTTAATTTTCTTTTTTTTTTTTCTTTTTTTTTTTTTTTTAATCATTTTCAGGTCGTATTTATCACATACATGCAGTGAAATGAATATGAATTTGAACGCTGGGGTCAGAGCGCAGGGTCAGACAGAACGAACGGCACCCCTGGAGCAAGTGAGGTTAAGGGCCTTGCTCAAGGACCCAATGATGGTAGCTTGCCTGGTGCGAGGCTTGAACCCCCGACCCTCTGATCACTGACCCAGAGCCTTTTACCATAGAGCCACCACATCCCCACACAATGTCTACACAAACATACAGAAATACACACATAGATTCCGAATCCTTTTTTCATAATGAGGAATCCTGATTTCAGGATGAATCCAACCCCATCCACAAGGTACAAGCATTTTACCTGAATGTCTCCACATTCATAACGTCCAAGTATGACGTTGATGTAAATCACCCAAATGTACATCATTTATCAATTAGGGTGCCAAACAGTCTAGAAATGGCCCTGTGCTGCATTGGCAGAAATAACCATTAGAAGATGGTAAAATGTATCTATGAAGGGATGCACATACTCAGCTACAATACTCAAACAGGCTGTAGCATTCAAGCGATGTTTGTTCGGTATTAACAGGTCCAAAGTATGCCAAGAAAACATTTCCCACCAGCCTAGACTATTGACAGAAGGCAGGTTGGTCCATGGATTTATGCTGTTGGCTTTGAATTCGGACCCAACCATCTGTTTGCCTCAGCAGAAACTGACATTCACCAGATCAGGTTGTGCTTTTCCAGTCTTCAACTGTCCAGGTTTGGTGAGTCTGTGCCTACTGCAGCCTCAGCTTTCTGTTTATGGCTGACTGAAGTGAAACCCGATGTGCTTTTCTGCTGTTGTAGCCTGACAGCCTATTTTTTTTCTGCACACTGGGGTTATCCGAGTTACTGTAGCCTTCCAGTCAGCTCGATCAGTTGGCAGTTTTTAAGGCATTTCAGATTGTAGAACTGCCACTCATAGGATACCGTTACGCTATTGAAGGCTTTTGAGTAAACTCTAGATCAGGGGTCACCAACATGGTGACCGAGAGCACCAGGTTGCCCACAAGGACCAGATGAGTAGCCCGTAGGCCGGTTTTAAAAAAAAGATAACCCACCATAGCACCACTTACCAGTGAGCTGCTGCATCTATGTTTTTCGTTGCCATTCTTTTTTAAATCAGGCTTAAATTAATGTCAATTTGAAAATCTAATTACTTATAGAGATTTATAGAAATAAAGTGTTGCATATTGCTATTTATCTGTTTCCCACCTTGTTCAATCATTGCTGATAATTATTGTAATAAATCATTAACATGATCAGTGTGTTCACATATACGAATAACCTTAATTATAAAAAAAAATCTCATAATTAAAGGTAAATTGAGCAAATTTGTTATTTCAGAAGCGAATACCAAACTGGTAGCTCTTCGCATTAATCGCTACCCAAGAAGTAGCTCTCAGTTTCAAAAAGTTTGGAGGCCCCTGGTGTAGACACTGTTGTGTGTTAAAAGTCCCCGGAGCTCAGCAGATGGAACTGATACTTATACTGTAGGTGGAGTTGGAGATTTTGGACAGGCTAACAATATCCTGTTAGCTTTGAAAGCGAAAGACCTGCCTTACCTTTCTAAAGCCATGCGTCCTCCAAAACACATGAACGTGCTGTGGCACGTGTTGCCAGGTACCCATTTTTCGGTATTACCTGGCAACTCAAAGACTGTTGCACATAAGTAAATGAGTAAAAGCGTGAAACGCTTGAAAAGCGTGTGTATGTGAACAAGGTGTGCAGAGGTACATGCTTACAGGCAGGTGGGACGACCTATTGTAATATTCAGACCGGTCCATTTTTTATCTTCCATAAATACTATAAATTCTATAAATACTTATAAATACATTTAAAACACTTACCTTAAAGAGCGCTATCCAGATGTGAAGATAGTGTGAATTATCAAAACAAAAATGTTTTAAAATAAAATCAACTTAAAATCTCATACCCTTTACTACTTAATTACCTAATTACTTAATTACCTTTACTACTTATTAATTATTTAAGCCCTGGGTCAAAAGTCACTCTGATTGAAATGTTTCCCCCGTTTTGATTGTATAACCTAAGCTGAAGCCTCTGGCTCCTAGCTGCATGATTTTATGTATTGTACCACTGTCCACCAGCTGATTGGCTGATTAGATAATTGCATGAATAAGTAGGTATACAGGTGGTCCTAATAAAAAGTGTGTATAAAAAGAATGTATAGTCAGGAATGTCCAGAGCTCTTTAATAGTTCATTATAAACGTTTAAACCGTGTACTAGCACTTTACATTTTGAAAAAGAAAAAGCTA
The DNA here is from genome assembly GCA_028566295.1 of Liobagrus marginatus. Lineage (NCBI taxonomy): Eukaryota > Metazoa > Chordata > Actinopteri > Siluriformes > Amblycipitidae > Liobagrus > Liobagrus marginatus. The sequence goes on from JAOUQX010000002.1 coordinate 13,424,364, forward strand.
CTATAAAGAATATCTGTATAACGGTATATATTGATAGTACATAGAATTGCTCGTACCAGTCAGGAGGTCCTTAATACAAAACAATAACATTTATCAAAGCTCAACATCTGGCTGCCAAATGCACGGTGGGTCCCCTGCTGGGGTATGTCCAGGTGGAGATCTTCAGACGCTGGCAGTGTGTGGTTAGCACAATGGCACACACACACAGCGCTTTTCTCATGAGGTGGTATAATTGTGGCGAGAGTTTATAGAAATGTCTAGGAGGTGACATAGCCTAGATGGCGTATTTTAGGTTTAAAAGTCTTAACTTTAACCAATACGAGAGCATTCCTTTTCCAAATCTCACCTAATGAAACGCTGTCGATGCAGAGACAGTGCCAACAATAGTCGAGATAGTGAACTGGAGCTAAATTACAGTCTAGGAAAGTGAAAGCAGTTGCAGACGGACCAGCAGCAGTAGCTTAGGTACTGTACCACACCTTCTGGAAACTGCTGAGGCCAGACAACTGATTTTTCCATCTGGCCTAAATTCCAGTATCCCATTCCCTGTCTGTATGAAAGATTGAAAAAGAATATGATTAAACCTTTAATAAAAAAGATACTTTACCGATAATTGGGCCAATTTGAACCAAATGGCTTAAAAAATCTGGCATGTCTTCAGATTGTTTGAATGTTTGGATGTGAATCAATATGTGAATGGAAATGGCCATTGGATTAAGGAGAAACTATTTCTTAGGAGGAACTGACCAAAAAACAGGCCCAGCTCGCTTATAAAATGTCTCTAAGTGTTAGTCCTGTGATTAACTGCTGATTGTACAGGATGTACCCCGCCTCACACACTACGATATCTGGCATAGACTCCAGTGCCCCCACAACCCTGAAAAGGATAAACACTAGATAATGCTTGAATGAATACATCAACTACCTCAGTTGTAGCAGTGATGAAGCCAGTAGCACCAACTCTGACTTAAGACCATTGAATCCAGGCAGCATGACGCTACACGCGGACACATGGCACGAGAACACTTGAACTTAATGGTGGAAGTGAAAAAACAAACAGCTATATTTCTTTATAATGTAGGAACAACACGTTGGTACCTTTTTCGGGATTTTGCAATGGAACTAATTCTCCTTGATCTGTTTTTTTTTCTTCAGAAATTCAACATCAAACACACCACAGCTGGGGACAGATGTTTTCATTTCCACAAAGTTCATCCTTATTACTTAAAGATGCAAAACAATGTCTTCCATTCGTATGTACTTACCAGTGGTTACATCATGTTCAAGCCCCATCAAAGCCATATGACATTGCAATGCTGCTCCACTCCTTCCTCTTGCTCTGGATTTCAATTTCCATGCTTTCTTTCTCCGTGTATCTTTATCGTTTTTCTTTTTTTCTGAGTAAGCCAATAAGTGATGATCACTTGGGAAATACACAAAATGCCTGCGGCAGTCCTGTTGCTCTTTTGCTCTTCCACAACATAAATTATTTTTCAGTTCTCTAGACTATAAAAACAGTTGTGATTTGCTAATGCATTGCATCATCACTTATGATTAATGGCCACGAGAGTCTTCTGCATATAATCTTTTTCGTAATTCATAGACCAAAATATTGGAACACCTGTCCATCATAGCCGTATGTGTGGTTTTTTTCCTAACACTTATTTCTTTCACACAACTCATGGAAAAGCAGGTCTTCACAGAGCTCCTGTGCTTTGTGCACAAGAGGCATTGCCATGTTGGAAAAGATTTGGGCCTTTCTAGGAATACTGTCATTATGTAACACACAATAGATACCAGATTTAATCTGAGATATTCTAGACAACGGTGTGCTTTCAACATTGTGGCAACCGTTTGGGAAAGATGCACTTATGTGAGAGTGTACGAAAGGTGTCCACAAACTTTTAACCATTAGGCAGAATGGTTAACACTCCTGCCTCACAGCAAGAAGGTCATGGGTTCGATTCCCACTCAGGGTGTTTCTGTGTGGAGTTTGAATGGTCTTCCCTGTGCTTGCGCGGGTTTTCCCTGGGTACTCTGGTTTCCTCCCACCTCCAAACACATGTGATTGTACATAGGTGAATCGGCTACTCTAAATTGTCCATAGGAGTGAATGTGTGTGTGAATGGTTGTCTGTCTCTAAGTGTTAGTCCTGTGATTAACTGCTGATTGTACAGCGTGTACCCCGCATCATGCCCTAAGTTAGCTGGGATAGACTCCAGTGCCCCCACGACCCTGAACAGGATAAACGCTAGATAATGAATGAATGAATGAATAATTTAAAATATACTGTATGTATGAAATAGCATTTTATATTACAGTGCTCCTGAATGTTTCGACATTATTTTAGATGCAATGTTGATGTGAACCTTTTATATTAATATATTATTGTTCCATTTGACAATTGAATGATTTTACATTCCACTATATTAGCAAGTCTAAAAAGTTAAAGTTTTAAAGTTAAGTTTTATTGGTCACATGCACATCATACAGTGAAATTCTTTGATTCCGCATATCCCAGCATATGAATTTGAATACTGGGGTCAGAGCGCAGGGTCAGCCAGAACTTGCAGCGCTCTTGGAGCAGGTGAGGTTAAGGGCCTTGCTCAAGGACCCAATGATGGTGGCTTGCCTGGTGCAGGGCTTGAACCCCCAACCCTCTGATCACTGACCCAGAGCCTTATACCGCTGAGACACCACCACCCCTACTTTCTCTACTCTATACCTCTACTATACCTCTACTATACATATAATCAGTCAGGACACTGCTAAAACATTTTTACCTCTAATCGATATCTTAGTGGTTAAATATAGCATCTTCACATTTTAGATTTCAGCAGTTTAAATTGGTCTGGTGTCATTATGCATTTTGAAGATATAACCAAATGTTTTTGGACACTCTTCTATGAATATTCTGCCTTTAGTAGGCAAGGGAAAAACGGACGTACTTGTAAAAAAACAAAAAAACAAACCTACAATGCCCAAAATGTGTCTCCTTTCATAAAAGAGATTAACCACCAGTGTGGAGTTCGGCATAAAAGAACACAGACAACCCAAAACCGGCACAATTTCCATTATTTTTTATTTTTTGGCTTCCAGATAAAGAAAAATAAGTCCTTGTATTAAGAATTGAGCATGTAGACATTCCCAGCATCAAATGCGCATATAAATAGATAAACATGAAGACATGCCACGCCAGTAAATAAATAGAAAATTACCGTGGTATAGGAGGAATAAAACTCTTTAGGGACGTAACAGAATTCTACTTCTATTGTCAGGCTACGGAACACCAACACATTTCTTTATTTCTCACTTAACACATGGTAACGACAATAAAAACGGTAACATTTTCAACAGAAAAAACACAAATAATCTTATAAATGTTCTTTTTGAAATTAAAATACGGACAACCGAAACAAATGAGCTTCTTTGTAGGTTTTATTTTTTTTACTGTGCTACTTTGTAAGGAATTGCTATATTTCTTAAGGCAACGTTTTGCGGCTGTTAAACATCAGCATGGTGGTGCTGCCACTGGCCTATAAAACTGAAGGAAGGGGTGAGAAGTGTGGCGCCCCTCTCAAATTTCTAAACAGAGTTCCAGATGCAGCCTGCCATCGTCACTGACCCTGAAGAAAAAAAATGACTTCAGCTTTAATTGTTAGACAGTGTTTGCAACCAAGAAAACAACAACAACAAAACATCTGGGCTTTCGTTGCACATTTTATAAGTCAGATGATGTGCATTACAGGCGGCACGGTGGCAAAGTGGTTAGCATGCCTGCCTCACAGCAAGAAAATCATGGGAGCATGGGTTTGATTCCCAACCAGCGTGTTTCTATGTGGAGTTTGCATGTTATCCCTGTGCTTGTGTGGGTTTTCCCTGGGTACTCTGGTTTCCTCCTTCCTACAAGAACATACAATTGGGCATAGGTGAATTTTCTACTCTAAATTGTCCATAGGAGTGAATGTGTGTGTGAATGGTTGTCTGTCTCTAAGTGTTGGTCCTGTGATTAACTGGTGATTGTACAGGATGTACCCTGCCTCACACCCTAAGTTAGCTGGGATAGACTCTAGTGCCCCCATGACCCAGAACACGATAAGTGCTTGATGACGGATGGATGGGATGCAGGATGTGAATTTCAATTAGTTATTTATTTATCTGCTCAATAAGATCGAGCGCATTATCATTTGTTTTAAATTCTGCGGGAAACTTTCACAAAGGCTGAATGACGGATGGATAAGCTGGGCTGCTGAAAGACATTCTAAAAAGCAGGTGTGCGAAAGAGAAAGAACATCAGGACTAAAGTCTGGTACAGGCGACTTATCATCTTTGTTCTGACCATAAACAGACTTTTGACATACACACTTAAAAAAAAACCCCCATCAGTGGCATTCTGCGACGTAAATTACTGTTCAGAATTCACTTTCAGAGGCTACCTACTCATTAAGGACCCTAAACCAGAAGCGTTTCAGTCTGTGGACCAAATTATAGTTCCTACAGAAGTGCTGCTCAGCAGTATGCACTGCTCCAGGGAACGACATTCCACCAAGTCCAGTTTCCCTGACTCCGACTTAAACCGTCATTACAACCACAACTGAACAAGTCAAAGTGGCTAAAGTTTCACTCATTTATTCCAAAACGTTCATTCAGAGTTAGATTATGGTTGAATTATTGCTTGTTCGCATTAACACTGTGGACAAGAACAACAAAGTTAACAGCATGTCTAAAATAATATATCACATATCCTCCTGAGACCCGAGGAAAAAAGTGTCATTAATTTACTTGGTTTTGTGTAATTTCCTACTTCTTTTAGATGAAAAAGGATTTATTTTGGGGTTTTTTGTGCCTTTATTAACGGGACAGAGGTGAAGTGAACTGGCCGACAGAGTGGGAGAAGGGATCAGGAAATGACCGCGAGCCAGAATCAAACTCGAGTCGCCCGTAGCACAACAGCACTCCACATGTTAGAGTTTTTAAATGCCCTTTTTCTATTTCATTTTACAGCATATCCACTGTAGCGGAAAAGGTGACCATTTTAGTTTGAAAAGGCGGCCGGACTCGTCCTTTCAATACAATGCTCTTGTTCCTATGGAGGCCATATTTGATGCATTGTAAGAAATAGTTCGTAAGCTTCCAGCCAATCAAATGACATTATTACAAATCCCAGGATGTCCCCTATACAATATAGTAGGAAGGATTAGAACAGTTCATAGAACAGTCATGAAAACACAATATCCACTACGGAGTGCGTATAAAGGCCTCTAAAGAAGCATAAATAAAAGTAATATTATCATCCTCTTTATTACAAACATACTCACTGTTAGCTTTGTATTTTTGAGTCTCACAGACTCACATCAAGAAAGTCATGGGTTCGATTCCAGCCCAGGGTGTTTCTGTGTGGAGTTTGTATGTTCTCCCTGTACTTGCGTGGGTTTTCCCCAGTTTCCTCCTGCCTCCAAACACATGCGATTGGGCATAGGTGAATTGGCTACTATAAAAGATACATAGGAGTGAATGTGTGTGTGAATGGTTGTCTGTCTCTAAGTGTTAGTCCTGTGATTAACTGCCGATTGTCCAGGCTGTACACCGCCTCACACACTAAGTTAGCTGGTATAGACTCCAGCGCCCCCACGACCCTGAACAGGATAAACACTAGATAATTAATGGATAATGTATAAACTTTTCCTTTCCTCACTGCTGTTGCTGCGTTTAGTAGTCACATCATGTAAGACAGATACGACAGGTCACAGCTTGTGTCCGTCTTCCCAGATGGTGTTCATACAGTATGTCATGGATAATGAATGCTTCCTCATGCCCTGTTGATGTAAAAGGGGTCTGACATGCAAAAACGAACACACTGCTGTACAGAAGCACATGAATCCTGGAGTAGAATACTTCTGACCTACTGGTGGCTATGGAGAGACTTCTTTCTGAGGTTAGCCGATGGTCAGATGCTGTCATGCTCTTCATAGTCTAGGTTATATGGAGCACGCGGCATCAAGGCTGAAGTTTTTCCTGGCACTGGAGCGGCATGTCTATTCGCAGACTTTTTACAACTGCTTAGTGAAATGAGACCGCTCTCTCCTGAGATGCCAGCGCACAGTACAGACTGCAGACCGGCATGGCCTGAGGCCTAGCTGTCCTGGCCTGCCACCAGCTCCCCACCTCACTGAGGAAATGGTTTTAACCACATTGGCTGGGCAAACATGATTTAACCTGATTGTGTAACAGCATCTGTAATCAGCAGAGGAAACGAAAGCGAATTTCCATATGTATGTATACGCACATTAAGCAGGATAGAAGACCTCAAAACGTAACTGTTGAAACAGTTTTTGCCTGAGCGTGCTCAACTTTAACTAAAAACTCACACAACTCCTCGGTGCTTTGTAACTTGTAATGCAGCACCATAAAAGCTGCAAGTAAAATATGAAACGATATATTTTATGAAATGTGCAGAGGTTTTTAAGAACTACACATCATCGACCAACACCGTCCAAAACATAGCCCAACATCAGGCAGCAGTACAATATCAATATTAAAATCAAGGACGGCGTGTAATCCAAAGAATCAATCCCAAATGTAGTAAGAGTCAAAATATATAAAAACAAACAGAAGAACATAGCCCAGAAGAACTTACTGAAACACATGTGAATAGTCAGAGGCGGACACTAGTGAATGATTTTTTTTTTTACTTTACTCAAGTACATATAAAAAAGTATCTGTACTTTATTCGTTTTTCTTTGGAAAACTTTTATTTTATTACAGTCTAAAGCATAATGTATTTTTTAACTGCACTACATTTCATAATAAAAGTTTTTTTTTTTACCTTTAATACTTTCAAAAATGTAATAAGAACATTCTAAATAAATCCAAAAAATACTTTTTACTTGTACTTAAGTAAAACTTTGAATGACTTTTACTTTAGTAAAAGTATAAACATACTGTTGGCGGAGTGGTGCAGTGGTAGCGCACTACCGTCAATATATAATCGGTGCTGATGTGCTGTGGGTGACCCAGGCTCGATTCTATTTGTTTCACATCTGTCCTATTCATAAAAGCAAAAAAGTCCAAAAATAAATCTTAAACAAAAAAAATTATGAACGCACGACATTTCTAGTGTAATTAGGCATGAAATGAAATTGAAAGTCAAAGTTTTCCAAAGACAAACACTAATAAAGTACAGACACTTGACAAACGTACTTAAGGAGAGTAAAAATACTTTGGTAGAGCAGTGTAGTAACCGATGACAAACAACTAGCATTACAGCGGTAGAGCCCTTGGTTTAAGACTCGGGTTCTTGAGATGAATTAAAAGGGTGTTCTTATACCAGCAGATGTGTATGGAAAAATATCTTTCATTTAAAATTGTTTTATTTTATTTACCCTGTCCCATAAACGAGCATCATAGTATAACATCTAACAACTATCTGCAGCTGCCAATCCACCTACCAGCATGTTTTTGGGAAAGCACTAAGAAAGACATAAAAAATAGCCGGTGTAACTGAAGAGAACATGTGTGGCTCTGTACAAACAGTAACTCAAGCTGAGGATCAATCCCTGGACCATGAAGCTGTGAAACATGACCCGCTCTGCCACCATGCCACCCACTTTTATATCTTCCCCAGAGATCTAGAGAAGAGTATACATTCTGTGCATTTAAAAGTTACATTTAGGTGCCACTAAAGCCAAATAATATTTTGATAGATGTCGGTTTTAAAATGCTATGGGGAGGTGGTAACTCAGTGGTTAAGGTATTGGACTGCTGACTGGAAAAATTGTGGGGGTCAATTCCCAGCACTTCCAATCTGCCACTTCTGGGCCCCTGAGCAAGGCCCTTAACCTTCTACTGCCCAGATGGGTAAGTAAGATAAATGTAAGTCTGCCAAGTGCTGTAACTGCAATGCGGCTGAGCATTACCCGGTTGCCAAATGTTCTTTCGTTTCACTTTTTCTATTATAAAGCCGTGAGAAAAGTATTTTCAAAGATGTTTAATTGTGGCTTTACTGACGAGTATGTAATTAAATGCAAGTAAAATGTAAGGGGACATAAGTAAAGTAATTAAATGTGCAAAACAGGCAGCAGCCACATCCATTACAAGAGTGTTGTAAAAAGAGGATTTACGTCATGATATAATAAAGGACAGACTTCAACTTAATCCCTGTAATGTGTAATCCAGTATTTAACTTCAATTTGTGTGCGGATGAACCCTATATAGGCAAGAGTAAAAGGGTCTATAACAGTGGAACAGTAAATATATGTGCCAAACGGGCAGCAACCACATCCATCACCACAAGAGTGTTGTAAAAAATCTAATTTTGAATGTTGATGTTGTGCCCTCAATCAAAGTTATATCTCATAACATACACACACATCAGGTCTCCACTTTTGCCCTGCTCCTGCTTCTTGG
>JAOUQX010000002.1:13459401-13490787 GCA_028566295.1 Liobagrus marginatus
ATAATTTAGTATTTATTTTTTATTTTTATACAGGAATGTAAAATATTCCAAAAAAAAAAAAAAGAATACAATTAATATTTTTTGAACTTATACGAGCACGCCGTAGGCAATCGTGGAGTAAAAAAAACCTCGCTGAGATGATCGATGATATGACTAAGTTCTCTTGAGAGGGTTCAGCTTCAAAAAGGAACCCATCCTCATCTGGGTGACACTGGAGTGTGTGATTATAAATTATTTACTTTCTCAAGTGTTTGTAGTCAAGTGAATCGTGTAACCAGCAGCTTTTGATCAACTATAAAGTCATTTCTGAGTGCTGATTCATTCTTCATCGGTTATATCAAATGACATTTTTCATTTCTTATGATATGCGGTAAGTGTATTCGAGATATACAGACTGGTAGAGTGTTGAGAACGGACGAGAGAGCAATGAAGATGCAGACTGAATGGACGAATGTGGAGGCTGCAATATAGTTGTAGCTGAACAGACCGCCGTACTGAGATCACCAGTATGCTAGTATGAGAGTTCTAGGACACTTTCAGTCAGTATAAACGTTGTCATTGCTGTGAGCAAGACTGGACTGGTAATCTGACATAATCGGGCCTTTTCCCAATGAAGTGGGCTGACACACTTGGGCCAATGTGTTTTTTTCTTCTTCACATCCAGGACTGACCCATCATGCAGGGACAGCAGCCCATATAAGGCACCATAGACAGAGTGATAAGGTTTATGTACATGTATATATAGCTGCTGGCATGGTGGCAGAGTGGTTAGGACTCCTGCCTCACAGTAAGAACGTCATGGGTTCAATTCCCATCTAGAATGTTTCTGTGTGGAGTTTACATGTTTTCCCAGTGCATGCGTGGGTTTTTCCCGGGTACTCTGGTTTTTTCCTGCCTTCAAACACGTGATTGTACATAGGTGAATTATCTACTCTAAATTGTACATAGGAGTGAATGTGTGTGTGAATAGTTGTCTGTACGCTAAGTGTTAGTGCTGTGATTAACTGCTGATTGTACAGGATGTACCCCGCCCTAACTCACACACTAAGTTAACTGGGATAGACTCCAGCGCCCCCACGACCCTGAACAGGATAAACTCTAGATAATGTATGAAAGAATGAATTAATGTACATGTAGAAGTTATGATGGGCCACCTGGACTAATTTCTTTGTCTTAGTCTGATCTAAAATCAGTCAGGACTCTGTTAGCTTTCCGTGTAAGACGTGTTTGTTACTTCTTTTTGATCACCTTAACATCATAAACTAGAAAGCAAGGTAAAAATCAAACTACTGATGAAAAATTGCAATCTCGTTAAAACCCTGAGTGTCTACATTCATATGAGCTTCATATTAACCATCACTGTGAGTGTGACATAACAAAAGGGTGAAGAAAATGGTGTCGATACTAAATAAGGACACATCACAAGAAGAAATAACATTTCTTGGCCTCTGAATAAATTAGCGTTAAGGACTCTCTTTGTTAATAAATATGCTTGAGAATCATATTTGAATTGAGGATTTAGGAGTTTAGTATTATATGTAAAGGAAACGTTCAGTTACTCAAGACAAAACTCACAAAATGTACACTAGGAATTCAGATCCAACGTTTAGTACAAATCGTGCAAGGACGATGTGTGCATTTTATAGTGGAGCACATATAAGTAAAAACATGTTAATAATATATAAAAGCAGTTTCTTAGTCAGACAGGAGTTGACAGAAGAGAAACGTGTGAAGAAAACAGCCTGCTCTAGTTTTCCAGCATGGTGGAACAGCATGGTGTCTGGATCAGATCCTCTCTTCAGAAGATCAACAAATCAGGTGGATTTATTCCAAAAAATTATTTGAAGGCAGCTCATCACACCAGAGTCTAGCTACATGGTTCGAGATGGATCAATCTAAAATGAGCTTTCACATAGATTTTTTATAAATGAGATTATCATATTATATTATAAATGAGATATACCAACTTTGAAAGGGGTCAAAAAAGTCAACAATGATACCCCAGAAGCATAAAGGGTTAAGGGCCTTACATAAGGGGCCCAACATTGGCAGTTTGGTGGTGCTGGGGTTGTACCCTGACTTTCTGATCAAACAACCGAAAGCCTTAACTTCAATTTATTGAAGCGTTTCAAGTAAAGTACAGTATAGAACAAGTACAGTATAAGTATATAGTAAAGTACAGTATAAGTATATAGTAAAGTACAGTATAAGTATATAGTAAAGTACAGTGTAAGTATATAGTAAAGTACAGTATAAGTATATAGTAAAGTACAGTATAAGTATATAGTAAAGTACAGTGTAAGTGTATAGTAAAGTACAGTATAAGTATATAGTAAAGTACAGTGTAAGTATGTAGTAAAGTACAGTGTAAGTATATAGTAAAGTACAGTATACGTATGTAGTAAAGTACAGTATAAGTATATAGTAAAGTACAGTATTAGTATATAGTAAAGTACAGTGTAAGTATGTAGTAAAGTACAGTGTAAGTATATAGTAAAGTACAGTATAAGTCTGTAGTAAAGTACAGTATATGTATATAGTAAAGTACAGTATAAGTATATAGTAAACTACAGTATAAGTATATAGTAAAGTACAGTATAAGTATATAGTAAACTACAGTATAAGTATATAGTAAAGTACAGTATAAGTATATAGTAAAGTACAGTGTAAGTATATAGTAAAGTACAGTGTAAGTATGTAGTAAAGTACAGTATAAGTATATAGTAAAGTACAGTGTAAGTATGTAGTAAAGTACAGTATAAGTATGTAGTAAAGTACAGTATAAGTATATAGTAAAGTACAGTGTAAGTATGTAGTAAAGTACAGTATAAGTATGTAGTAAAGTACAGTATAAGTATATAGTAAAGTAAAATCAAAATATGAGCAGTTATTAGCCTTGGTGGTTTTTTTTGTTTTTGTTTTTGTTTTTGTTTTTGTTTTTTTGTCCTGAAAGTTTCACCGTTATCTGAAGTTCATCAATCATAAGTGTTTGTTCTGTACATGTGAAATTTTAAGCTCATGTCTCATTTATTTACCGTCTGTATCTGTTGGCCAACAAAACACAGCAATTTGAATCCCATCCGTAGTCAGAAAGTTCTATAAAATAGAACCATGAGGTATTAAATATTCCAGACACCATTCAAGAAGAAGCAGAGAAAAAATAATTTCACATTTAAAGAAAAAAAACTTCAAATATAAAAAAAAAGACACATTCCTTTCCGAAGTCTTATTAGGAGTTATAAAGCATTCATTTGTGTTAGTGGATCATTGTTAAGAGTTTTATATAACCGGCCCTTCGCTATTCTTTAATTCTCATTAAAGTTATATGGCATCAATACTTTCAAATGTCTGGCATCTTCTAAAGAAATTAAAGAGAATTATAATGAATGTACAAAGAATAGAGGCTGGGAATTTGGAGAACGTGAAGTCGGTTTGCGTAATAAATAAAGAACGCAGAGATGAGCTGAAGTCGAGTGAAGTGAGAAAAAGAAAGGAAGGATGGATGAAAGGATGGTTTCTTTATTAGTGAGCACGAGCTTCTTGAAGACGAAGAAGAAGAAAGGACAGAAGTATTTAGGAGTTGCGCATTAATAAGCAGGAATAAGAAAGGGCGTCCAGTAGGGGGCGTGTTTGAGAGACGATCCGGAATGTGTGTGCGTTCCCTTTCTTTCGCTCCCTCTCCCCCTTTTCTAACAGAGTCGCAGCCTCAGTACCAGCGCGGCGCTCAGAGCGGATACACGAGCGAACGGAGAGCTTCATGCCGCTGCCGCGTGCGCATTAACCGGAAACGTTATTCTCGAAACCCCGAGCGGGATTTTAACCACCGGGATCCAAGCGGACATAGAATCAAATAAAGGACGGGAAATTAAAAAAAAAAAAAAAGTGTCTCAATGGAGCTACGCTTAGGCCGGGGCTCGTTCCTGCTCTTTCTCCTGACAGCACTCCAGGTAACGTGAATGTAAGCCGCTCCTTTCTGCTGCTCGTGTTAAAAGACGCGCCGCTGATCGCGTGCGTTACTATTATTCAGTTTTTTTATATCCGTTTTCAGGCGCGCAACTTTTATTTGTATGAAGCGCGAGCGCGTTTTCGCGTTCTGTCTTTTTTTTTTTTTTCTCACTTTTCTCATGTCTTCCATAATCACGGTTGTGTGTGTGTGTGTGTGTGTGTGTGTGTGTGTGTGTGTGTGTGTGATGTACATTATATGTTATAGATGTGCGCGTGTTCCGAACTGTTATAAAGTTGTTTAGAACGCTACAATAAGCGCGATGCGCACCTTATTGATTAAAGTTATGCCGTTATGAGAGAGAGAGAGAGCTCGGTCATGTTGATGCTATGCTCTTTAATCTAACAGGCATGGACATTTGAATGTAAATAATATTGTCCAAGCTGACACACAAAAAAAAAAAACATTCCCAAACTGTCTGGGTTAATAATGCGATTATTAATGATATATTAGAGTATAAACATGAATGCATATATGCTATATAAGTATGTAAATAGCTATGCATGGGTTTTATTAAGTGTTTTAAGTCGAGGTGCCATACATGAACGTTAACTAGTTAAATAAAATAGTTTGTTCTTCATTCGTTAGTATGAGGCCTTTCTTCTTTCTAATCTGCTTTTTTCCCTCCTCGTTTAATTATAATCAGATTGCGAATAAGAAAATGCATTTTAAGCCTTTTATTCGTTGGGTTACGCGTCCTGGTAACTCAGTGATTACCAGCTATTGTTCTCGTCCTGCTTGTTTCCAGTGAAATTCCACGGATTGAAAGTGGCATGAATAGCCGCGATGCTGTCCTGCTCTGAAGCACACATTCTTTTAGGGCCCCTCACAACAGCAATTGTATTAAGACTATGGACTGGTGCTGGCTGTAAAGAAGTGGGGGTGATGGGGTCATGGGGGTGCACGGAGTCTTGCACATACTCCCAAACCCTGTCGTTTAAACGAAGTCCCGTATCTATCGGAACCGTTCTGGCCGGAGCCGTTTTGTCTCGAACCGCCGTGGGCAGATCTAATGATGCCGATCGATCACTGGCCCTCGCGCAAGCTCGGTGGAAAACAAAACGGCTGCTGTTCTCGTTTCCTGTCACGCTCTGCACTAGAACACTTAACCTCGCCGGCCTCATTAGACTAATTGCATTCACTGTCCCGCTATAAAACAGGTGCTGCCTTTGTGTACATGTGTGTCGGTGTGTGTATGCTGGTGTGTGTGTGTGTTGAAGGGTTAAGGGCCACAGGTTAGGGAATGTTAATTGTGCACTGATGAGTCACTCGGTGATTTAATTTTTTTTTGCAGACTGGGACAGAAGGCAGAAACGCCATACCACCATGCAGGCCTGGTTTTTCTGAAGATGTCTACGACGCACCGATGCCTGAAACCCTACAGGAGGGACAGCCGCTTCTGACCGGTAAAAAAAGAAATAAATAACATCGACGAGGAAATGAGTAACACAAAAGCTTTGTGTTTTATCAAGTGCATGTGTGGCTAGAAGTTCAGCTCGGGGGAAAAAAAACAACAACGGGGTATCAGATGTGCATTCCGGAATTTGAACATGTGTTGGTTGTTTGTAAGGTGCTGTGTCGGGATGTGTGTCTGTGTGAGTGTGTCTTTATGGGGACATCTCGCTGCTCCCCACTTAGGACAAGTCGTTTCTTCCAGTAATTCAACCAAAGCTGCAAGGTCATTGACTGGTTCTTACAATACAACAGTGTGTGTGTGTGTGTGTGTGTGTGTGTAGTGTTCAAAGCGAAAGTTATCAAATGTCTTTGTGTGGCTGTGTAAATGTGTGTCAGTGATTTTTTTAAAGGTGTTTGGTGTGCGTGTGTGTGTGTGTGTGTGTGTGTGTGTGTGTGTGTGAGTGTGTGTAGTGTTCAAAGAGAAAGTTATCAAATGTCTTTTGTGTGGCTGTGAAAATGTGTGTCAGTGATTTTTGAAAGCTGTTTGGTGTGCGCGCGTGTGTGTGTGTGTGTGTGTGTGTGTGTGTGTGTGTGTGTGTGTGTGTGTGTGTGTGTGTGTGTGTGGACCACATCAGCTCAACGTTTGGTTCTGATCTACGGTGGGTGAAAACATGTTTTAGACATGTTTAACCAATTAGCCACGATGTTATGTGGGCTTAAAAGTCATGTTGTTTGGTTTGTACACCAATAAAAGTTCAAGCTCTGCTTCTAATCACAGACTTGCAGAAAAAAAAAAAACCCTCCAGCTTCTCTGAAGAGTTTCCACTTTGTGAAATTTTGTTTGTTTCTTTGCCAGACACAACCAATGGAAAAAGTGGGAGAAAAACATCTTAAACAACTTTTGGTTTCCTTGTAAACTAGATTTTGTTCAAACGTCAGCAGTTAATGGACGAGTCATGTGACTTACCTTTAGATCCAGGTTTTAACTTGAGATTCGATTATACGGCTTTCAAGTATGTGAGCGAGTATTTTAGCATTCGCTGAGATCGATAAGGATAATGAAAATACGCGACGGCTTAAACATTACGTGTTGACTGGCTTAAATTCGAGCTAGTTAGTCAGCTAGCTAGAATGTTAGTTAGTATGCTAATTAAGCGATAAGTAATAAGCGACGTCAGAGACAGAGAGCTTTTTTGTTTGAATAAAGTATTTTGCTAGTAAATTAACTAGCTATAAGATTTTAAGATTTTCGAGTGCATTAGCTAGTTTGCGCGATTTCATTTAATTTTATGATTAAATCAAAATGTTAGCTAGTTTGTCAGCTAGTAGTTTTTAATTCAAGCGATCATCAACCAGGAAACTCTGGCAAACGATGTTATCCTGGTTTAAATAGTAGCCTTAAAGTAATAATTGTTAGCTAGCTGGTGTGTTAGCGAGTAGTTCTGAACTTGAGCAACTTTAGGATTACTTTAGAATTACCGCATGCCTTCCCAGCTAACAAATTCATGTTCCGAGAACGCTCTAGGAATGGGATTCGTAACGTTCCATAAATGTTCCAAGAACGTTCCATGTTTTCTCTCACCATTCTGACAAGGTTCATCAAGTACGAATAATGTCATAAGGAACGTTCCAAGAACGTTGTTCTAGCAACGATTTTCACTCAACGCTAAGCGAATGTTCCTTAACTAGTTATAACGTTATAAGAACGTCCTATGAACATTATTTAAGAATGTTTTGTCCTGACATTTAGACAACTTTTAAAGAACGTTAGCGAAAGTTGTGGGAACGTTTCCTGTTAGCTGGGGTATTGTTTGTGGACAGTGCTGCAATTTGTGAATTTCCTACTGGGATAAATATCTAGCTAGCTAGCGAGCTCTATAGTGTTTTCATAAATATCATTTCATCTATTCTTATGCATGAGTCAAACCTTTTGCCAGTTTACTTTTTGAAGTAAAGTGTTAATCAAACACGGACATCCTGGTTTAGTAACTTAAAGCTTGGAAATGAACTAGAGAGCGTGTTCGCTAGTAGATTTGAATTTGGGTGCATTAGCTAGCTACAGACGGTTGTGATGAAACGCTGGATTTTGTTCATTCCGTTGTTTAAGACAACGTGTGATAAACTTATTGAATGTCGTGTGTTCTGGAAATCTGTTCCACCGATCAACACCAGTTCAAATAGCAATTCTTTTCTTAACGCAATATGGAACACAATTCAATATCGAATTCAAATTTCTTCCGAAGAACAATCGTAACAGTCTTCGTTGAGATACTTTTACATTACCAGGCATTCCTTTTCTCGTAGTGACATGAAAACAAAAACAGAACATATATCCAGATCACTAGTACCCGTCAAAGCAGGCTGGGGGGAAATAGCTTTCCAGTCTTCTATTCTTTTAAGATGCATCCTTGTCGTTAAAGACTTCAAGCTCGCAAAACATCTCTGAACGACTTCAGGAGCTTTTATGATCGCTGAGCGTGTCCAATTTGTCTACTGTTTAAAAGCCATTCACTGACCATTTGGAAATAAAGGCACTGTTCCATTACCGTTCCTGATCCTGGGTAAATGAAGCCCTTTTAGCATTGCCTTTCAAGGCCCAAAAAGAAATAAATTGCAATTCACAATGACTTCCTGTTTGAAAAAAATACGCATAATACAAAATTCACCATACAACCAGTTTCTTTTTAATTAGAAACAACAATTTTGCGGTCAAGACTCAAACACTCCTTGTATTAGAAGTTACACCAGTTTGGAACAATGCTCTTCTTGACCCTTTTAAATGAACGTGTGAATGAAGCCCATATCCGGCTGCTCAATAAATGGCTTGATGGTGTCTTGATGTGCTGCAACCAAATGAAACAGCGCTAGTAACTATTGCCTCCGAAAACCCTCACCATGGCGTTAGCTCCTTCTGAAGTCTTGTATTTGATTAGAGCCCCAGTCTGAGTGAACAGAGTGGCTCTGGAAGCTGCTGCTGGATTTCACACATTGGCTACAGATATCACATGCTAGCGGAGAGGGTGAGGTCGTCTCCAAGAGATGCGACGGAAGGGGGGGAGGGGTGTTTGAGCTAGCCATGGAGAATGGAAGAGAGACAGAGTGAGGGGAAAGAGAATGCCATGGGTTAGAGGTCACCGTTGGCTTTCTTTACCCTTTCAACCACCTCCACTCCCCCACTATTGAGTCTCCTCCAATAGAGGCACCTTGCATTCTAAAAGGTTTGGAAGATCAGCCAATAAGCAAGGCTCAAGACCACTAGTGCTATATGTCCTCTTTATCAGGCGAGTGTCAGCATCCTCCCAACTTATTATCCTACTAAAATCCCTTGATAATTCGGCGCCAGGTCTTCTCTGCCCTACCTTTCTGCATGTTGCACAGAGCAACGGGGAAGCTAATGGCTAGAGGCTGCGCTAATGAAACACAGTTGGCTAACGGTGGCCCCCCTGTACGGCGCCGGTTTTGACGAGACGCGATTCCTGACGAGCGGCCTCACAGTCTACTTGCCAATTTGTGCAAGAACCATGGAATTTCATCAGAGTAGCCACCGTAAGGATTTGTTCATAAAACGTAATTTGTTAAACTTTATCGTGGACATGTCAATTGCTCTGTATGACTTTTTCCATTTACTGGCAAAGAGCTCATGGCTGGCTGAGGTAGGATTAATAGCATGCCAGGCTAGTGCAAGGAGGGTGGTGGTGGTGGTGGTGGTGGTGGTGGTAATATTGTGGTCAGGGGAGGAAGGTAATGTGTGTGTGTGTGTGTGTGTATGTGTATGTGTGTGTGTGGGGCAGCCACATTCATTACTTGGCTTAATTGTAGCCCCGAGGCTGTAAATAATGATTGAAATAACTCTGGACTGACTCGTGAAGCAGCCGCTTGTTGCTTTGTAACGTGGGCCCCCACAGTCATGGCTGAGCAGGCCTAGAAATGTTTAACACGTCTACGATGATGCACGTTGCCCATAAGTCTTGACATCCTAGATTTTAGCATCCAGCTGCTTCTTTTGGTCGCTGAAGAAAATTGATGTCCTCATCATGGCAACTGTAGGCGTTAAATAGTCTGATGTAAATAACATCACAGAAGCTGCAATTTAATACAACGACTAGCAACTTAGAGACGGTGAAGTACAAGTAACAAAGCGAGATCTTTCTATATGAGTCACATCTGCTCAGACAGATAACCACCATTACGCTCAGCTTTAAGGCAGTATCAAAAGACCCTTGATAACCGTATCTCATTTTTTACAGTATAGTTGATAAGCTGAGGGAGCCATTACTTCTTTAAATATATTCCATTACAGATTTTTGTGGCAGGTTTCCTCCTGGCTATTTTTAATAGATCTTAATGCGGCGCTGATGATTTGTACCTTTTTAAAGCGTTTTCTCATTTTTATCCATGGCATCGTGATTCAGCCCGGCCATTATGACTAGCCGCACTTTCAAAAACTGGGTTAATGAATATTCCCCAAAGCCTAATTGAACGTTGTACACTTTCAAGGCGCCACCCTGCATCCTTTCCTACCTCCCCCACCCCCATCCCTTTAAAGCCTATCCATCCTGCTTTCATTTCTGCTCACCCTCCACTGCTCTTCTCTACGGCTTGCATTTTTATTGCTAATGAAGCGTTTCTTTGCCTCACGGAAAGGGCAGAATGTGAATTCTAACCTGCTCCCTGGATTTAGAGAGTTTTTAGCGGAAAAGAGTGGGAGAGAAAAAAGAGGGAGTGGGGGAAGACATATGGTCATGGTGTGAAGCATGAGACCCTTTCAATCGAGGGTAAAATTTATAAGTGGAAAACCACAGCTGACTGACTTTACAATCTTGTCGAAACAAGTGAAGTAAATAGTATCATGCAAGTTTCACTCACTTGTAGACGTGGCCCAAAAAAAGATTCTTATTTAAAAATCTATAATTTCAATAAACTCTAGCAGTGATTAGCACTCCTGCCTCACAGCAAGGAGGTCATGGGTTCAATTCCCATCCAGGGCGTTTCTGCGTGGAGTTTGCATGTTCTCCGAGTGCTTGCGCGGGTTTTCCCTGGTTACTCCGGTTTCCTCCCGCCTCTAAACACATGTGATTGTACATAGGTGAATGTGTTACTCTAAATTGTACATATGAGTGAATGTGTGTGTGAATGGTTATCTGTCTCTAAGTGTTAGTGCTATGATTAGCTGCAGATTGTACAGGATGTACCCCGCCCTAACTCACACACTAAGTTATCTTGGATAAACTCCAGCGCCCCCACGACCCTGAACAGGATAAACACTAGATAATGGATGGATGAATGTCACAGATTCAGTTACATTGAAATAGCGCCATAGAAATAGTGCAGGATCTTAAATATGTAATATTCATGCTAAAATATGCTTTTTGATATTTGATATTTTATATATGACATATTAGAATAGAATAGAAATGTTGCCACTCCAGACAATATCAACTCAATTCCAACACCATTTAGAAAAATCTTTTGGAATAAATGAACACATTTGTTTGGTCAATTCACAATTTGATTGGGTAAAACTAAGGTTTGAATGAATGTTACTGTACATTATATTAGCACTCACGTCTTTCTAACATTACACCAGGACGGGAGATACTATTGATGAATCTATTTTTGTGAGGAAAGCTAACATTCCAGTGAAACGTTACAGCACTGTGTGATTTTTATATCCAACGCTTGTGATCTTTTGCCAAAATGTTAGATAGCTTTGAGTTTCACATTGATCCGAGTGTCTAACACGGAGGCAGGGTGTGTGGAACCACAGCGTTGGCTAGGTTTACACAACCAGCTTGAACATGTTACTGAATCACCCGCATTTCGAGCGTGATTAGTCGGCATATTTCTGTAGGGGCTTTGACCACATTAGAGCAAGATGAAACCGTAGTGGCTTGCTTAATGAAAATCTCTGGAACATAAAAGTCTTAGCATGGGTCTGGAATTAGCATTACAGCAATACGGCAAGTGCTTGAAGTGCTTTTTTTTCTGTCTGAGGTGGCGCATGCTGCTAACACACTGCATGGTGCTAATAGAGATGGTGTTTTTGCTCCTGCAGGCCACATGTGTGTGGGGGTCAGCATTGCTGTTCAGGATGGGCTGTTGCACCTGGAACAAACCGCTGCATCAAACGTAAGTCAAACACACTACTTCATGAGCTGCCCTGTAGCACCAATCAGCAGAGCACATGCTAAAGGGAGAGATACACACACACACACACACACATCTTTACAGCCTACACTCTATGTACAAGCCAATTTGGTCTGTGTGTTTCAGTGCATCTCTCTGATGTTTGAGGAATACTTTCAGGTTCTACATGCAGAAAGTAATCACACAATTGTAAATGATTATAAATATACACGAGATTTGTAACACCCATGTTTACTTTATCTAGGTGAATCTTTTGTGCTATGAGCCGAAACAAAACAGGAAGGCAGTAATTTTGGTGCCACCAAATTTTCAAGAAAATCCCAAGATTTATTCTCTCTCTCTATGGATTATCATATAAGAATCCTGCCACAAATGAATACAGTTTATGTATGTTTCTCGTAAACATTATGAGGTAACCACACATAAGAACCCACATACTGCCTCATAAGAACCCATCTATTGCGTCACCTAACGTTCCACCATCTTAAAGTTGAGTTTATTGGTCACATGCACATCATACAGTACAACATACAGTGAAATCCTTTGATTCTGCATATCCCAGCATACAAATTTGTTGAATGCTGGGGTCAGCCAGAACAAATGGCACCCCTGGAGCAGGTGAGGGCCTTGCTCAAGAACCCAATGATGGTAACTTGCCTGGTGCAAGGCTTGAACCCCCGACCCTCTGATCACTGGCCCACAGCCGTATACCGTTGAGCTACCATCACCCTGGTGATACCATGTACCTCATGCCATCTGTACATCAGGTTAAAGAGAGCCGTTCAGCAGAACAACCAACACTCCTGTTGGTTGATGATTGGTTGGTAAGATGATCGATCATTATGTCTACAGATACAGAGCTGATGCTGTTTTCAAATACTACCTAATCCCATATATGATCCATGTATAAACTATTGTATGGTGTTGCCACTGTAGATTATTGTGCATTCAAACCTCATGCTGGATTATGGTACCAAAGCGTTTTTTTCTTTTGTTTTTTTTTCTCACTGCCATATTGTTCATCATAGGGCACAGGTTTCCAGCTGTTAGCCTCTGGTTCATGCATTTCACATGAACAGAGGTGCTTAATTATGGGTGTAGCTCCACTTTTATTTGGCCGCAGCAATACTGGATACTGAAATTGCCACATGATTAAAAATAAAAAGGGCAGATAATTATTAAGGACTAGTAAAGGGAATGCAGTTGCTACATTTACGATCGCAACTCTATGTTTGTTAATGCAATCTGTAAGTTTGTGGCTGAAAAAAAAAAAAGCACATTCCAGGAAGATGATCCAAGAACATCTGCTTCAGGTTTAGTCCTAAATGATTGTATTAGATACTTAACAGTGCTTTTATATGAATGCAATGCATTCTAAAGCAGGAAATGCCAAATCCAGAACAGATAGTTATATGGTAGTTAAATCTTTATTGTTCAAAATATCTGACATTCTGGGCAGGGCAAAACGAAACGACTTTATTCGAGCTATTCAATTTATCTATTACCACCTTTTTATGCTTCTCCAGATCCGAGCAGCAAAATGAGGGGTTTCAAAAAGGTTTTGGCCAGGGTTATCTTTAACTTTTACAAGTGCAGACCTTTCTTTCCTGAAACACGGAACTCACAAAAGGAAAGCCTCAATTATAACTGCCCTGTGTGCGCGGCTGGTGTAGGAGCGATTTCGCTGTAACTTATCTTTAGGTTTTTACTCCGACATGTACATACGATACCCTTCTAAACTAATCTCAACTAGTTCAACAAATATTATCCTTTCTAATTGTTAAATAATGGTTATGGATGCAGTTCATAAAGCTTCAGCGTACACTATATGGACAAACAAATATGGACAACTACCTGTTTTAGCCGTATGCGGTTCTTCCTGGAACCTTTACCACAAAGTTGGAGGCTCACAACTGTATAGGATGCATGTGGATGAAGTAGCTTTACATTTTTGAAGGCATGGTTTGAAGTGAAAGATAATGTGCTCTGACCTTTAACTCCACCAAACACCGTTGGGATAAACTGAAACGATAACTGGAGTAGGCTCCAGCGCCCCCGTGACCCTGAGCAGGATAAGCGCTAGATAATAAATGAATGAATGAATGAATGAATGGGGACTACATGTAAAATGTGGTATTTTAAAAGACCATAACATCATAATGACAGTGGTCAAAAACTTTTGTCACTCTAATGTATTGGTAACGTGGTGAAGTGGCAGCTCAGTAGTTAAGGTGTTGACCTGCTAATCTGAAGTTCGTGGGTTCGATTCCCAGCAACTGCAGGGCCCCTGAGCTAGGCCCTTAACTGCTTAACCACTCAGTGGAATGAAATGTTAGTTGCTGTGGATAAGTTCTGCAAAATGATGTAAATGTACTGAATATGCACCAGGATACATAATACTAGTTATGTACTATTGAACATGCATAGCATCTGTTTAGATAACCGCAAAAGATTTCTAATGCATTATAAATCTGGTGCTGTGATAAGTGTCTGTATTTTTGCTGAGTCAGACTTGCGCGTAGAGATGCATACAAAACGTCTATACACAGCACACAAGCTTTGAAGAAGCCTATAAACAATTTGACTCAAGACTATCAAGATTGGCCCACAAGCTCATTCTTCTCTCTACATGTGGCCTCTCTTTAGTACCTGGCTTTGACCCAGGTAGGAGCATAACACACCATGACTGACTAAATCAGTAAAAACAAGTGCCACTGTGTCTGGCCCCAAACACGTCTGAGAACTTAACTCAGACCGACAGACAGACACACACACACACACACACCATAGATTGGCAGCGAGGACACCTCTGGGGGGTGTAATTTAGAAGTAATGCTACTAGAGAAAACATTCACGGTGGGGGACACATATTTTGAGTGTTACACGATTACGTGTTGCTCCAAATTCGTACGGTTGTATGCTATAGATATATGGCCAATCAAGCATTTCATATGTTTATACACATGCACAGTGAGGGCTGTGGAGGAGAGAAATCACACTCACGGTGGGGGAAAGAAAAATAACAGACTGACATTTGTGAAAACATTTAATACAACCTGCCTCCCAGAATCCTCTATACTGATTTTAAAGCTGCCAGTGGCAAGCTTTTTCATCAGGGAGGAACTGATGCCTAAGGCTACGGTTGAGTAATAGTGTCATACCTCCATGATTCATGTTGTGACTAATCTCAGATTAGACACACACACATACGCACACAGAAACGGAGGTATGTAATAGTTTTGTAGCAGAAGTATCTGTGTGCAGATGTGATGGGGCTTGAATTTGGATGGGATCACTGAATGTCTTTCAGAGATCAGGTTCAAATGCTGACGTATGACAGCCACAGTCATTCGGGAGAACATGATACATCCCTTGATTCAGCGTTGGATTTGTCCCAGATGAACGCCGGTGTGAGAATAATCATAATTACCCCGCTTGTCCGTTTCACCCTCCTCGACGTGTTCGGAAAACATTCCCTCAAATTGCCTCCTCTTTGTAATAGTGATGAATTCCTTTTTGGTTTATACATGTCAATAAACTAAAAGCTTCAATAGCATTACATACAAGAATGTTCTGATTTGGTTTATTTGTTTGTTTACTTCCAGCCCGCTTTAATGCGATCCGGTATTTATATCGAACGTCTCTCTTTGGTCTCACGTGATACACTTCCTAATAGTCGTTTCTGTCCAATTAAAACCAGACCACACTCCTGGCCCATGCTTTCTTACGCTCGATAAACTGTTTATCTTCACGCTTAATTATTAGCAGCACTAAACGGTGTTGGGCTAATCTGGAAATTTCAGCCTTTTCTGTGATCCGTGGAGAGACGTTGCAAAGTTTCCTCATTCTGCTGTATGCACTGAGCTAGGCGCCCATGTGTCTCAGTAGTTTGTGATGACACACAGTTAGATAATAGCAAAACATTTAGCCTGTAGCTGCTTCCCAACCCCGGTAATAGATTACAGAGCAATGATCAGGGCCTTCTGCTGCTCTGTATGGCCCCACATGCATACCACAAACAATTGTACTTTGTAAACATAGTTTCTTTCACTCCTGCATTAGTGTATAGATCTCACATGGATACTGTAGATTGGTGCTGTAATCGTAACCACTGTCCTGTTCTCCTTGCAAGACTCAAAATCACATGCCTGATTATCATGTTAGAGCACTTTGTTCTTTTTGCTTTTTCTTTTCAACACCTGTGTACTGGATCATCCAGACTGGGATGAGTTTTTGGGCTGTTTTGCGGCAATGCTTATTATAAAAATAAGCTCGACAAATATATTCAAATTCAGATCTTATTTATCACATACAAGTAATTGCAGTGAAATGTTCTTATTACGCATATCCCAGCTTACGAATTTGAAGGCTGGGGTCAGAGCGCAGGATCAGACGGAATGTGCGGCGCCCCCTGGAGCAACTGAGGTTAAGGGCCTTACTCAAGGACCCAATGATGGTATTTTGATGGACCAATTACCTGGTGTGAGGCTTGAACCCCCAACACCGTTCATTTATTTATTCATTTTCTAGTGCATATTGTGTACAGCCTCCGCGTATGCTATGCGCAGAGGGGCGTGGCCGGGACAGCCACCGGAGCGGCACTAGGACCTGGGGATGTGGTGTGTGTTCATTCATGCTTTGTGTTGCCTTCTGTCATGTCATTGGTTAGCGCACACGCTTATGATCTGTTATGTTAAACGACACACATCTGATTGTCATTTATGTTAATTATGTTGTGTATAAAAGAGAAGCGATGAGAGGAACTCATCGCAGATTGTTAAGTTAGTTATGTTAGTTATACTAACCACGTAACGTAGCTCCAGTTCAGCGTGCCTTTATTTCCTGTCCTGTCATAGTGTCAATAAAAGGACTTAACCACAGCAGCCTGCATTACGGGTCTTCAATACTACTACCGGAGCACTTACAGCTCAGCCAAACAACATCCTTGAGCTGGACATGTTACACATATCCTGTTCAGGGTCGTGGGGGCACTGGAGTCTATCCCAGATAACTTAGTGTGTGAGGCGGGGTACTTCCTGTACAATCAGCAGCTAATCACAGGACTAACACTTCTGAATGGACAGACAACCATTCACACACACATTCACGCCTATGGACAATTTATAGTAGCAAATTCACCTATGCCCAATCACATGTGTTTGGAGGAAAGAGGAAACCAGAGAACCCAGGGAAAACCCACGCAAGTACAAGGAGAACATGCAAATTCCACACAGAAACACCCTGGGCAAGAATCGAACCCATGACCTTGCTGTGAGGCAGCTCTACAAATACAATAAAAAGGAAATAATTTTAGTACTGATGTACTAGACTGGTTGAGCCAGACCTGCAGACTGACCGCAGAAGGTCTAGACTCCAATGCAGATATTATCGACCATGATTGTCTGACTGGCTATAAAGCAACCAGACAGAATTTATAATAAGAATTTATTTTGTTTAGCATCATGTGTAGGGGTGTGGCCACACAAAAACAGGCCAGTGTACAACCATAGACTGTTCATTTAAGAAAGTCATGCAAATGAATGACATTTCGCAGTGAGCGTCACATCATTTGGAAAATCGAGCATTTAATATGCTCTCATTAGCATTAATAAATGCAGTACAAATGTTTAACTAAGTTCTGTTAGAATTCCACCAATCAGAGTGAATCCTGAAAGTGTTTCCAGATTTTTGTGCCATATGAAGCAAATATTTATCCAACAGATTTTTTCTGATTGGTTAACTTCAGAAGACAGTGTAGAATAGTGTAGCTAACCAGTGTTATAGAGGAAATACAATTATTCATAATTTTTTTGTTGTTTGCCAGAATTCAGCTGTAACGACATCCAGTGTGTTTTCAGCCAAATCTACCAAACCTCTGCTTCGTTGTGTTATTAATGACTATATACATACCAGGAAATGTCACGACCTCTGACTGTGTGTGTTTGACAGGGAGCAGCAAAGTACAAATTTAACATCCCTTTAGCTTCATCACCATGTGTTTACCAGCTGCCTGTGTGTCAGCATGTTAGCACATGGACGTAAGGTCCATTAGCAGTGCTGTTGGCTGTTGTGCTTAACAGTTTGATGAAGATTTTTGAAGTTGGATCCAGAAACCTTTCATGGCCTGAATGCGCTAAAAATGCTGATTATTAGCGATGGTGAAAAGCTAGTGTTGTACTGTTCTAGCTGTGTTCTGGAACACACTTCTTGTGACCTGTGGAAAGCCATTAAAACAGGTCGGCCTCTGCTGTAAGGTTATTAAGTTAGGGGCCGGGGAATTTTCTACACCGACAGTCATGGAGGCCTTTCAGTTCTTTACTAGGCCTGGGTGGCTTTAGACCAGGGTTATGCAGTTCACAGTGCAGGGGCATAACTCTTCCTGACAGAGGAAGAGTTTTATGAGCCATCAGACGCTGCCTGAAATTAATACACACCATGGCGAGGGCTTATTGTTACCCACAGCAGGGCAGATTTCAGTTAGCATTCCAATTAACATTGCTTTCAAACTGACAGGTTTACTTATAACTGCTTGATCATAGTTAGAGTCATTCTGAGTTGAATACAATATGAAACAGAATTCTTAACTGTATAACAGTCTTTCATTCAGAAATCATTTTTTCTGCAAACTTTGTCATGGTAAAAAATTTTAGGAACAGGAACCCCATATACAGTGACACACGTTGAATATTCAGGCATTTGTGCATTAGATGTTTACAGTAATTAAAGCTGATTTTAGCTTGTTGTAGCAGTCTTTTGTGTACTATCCTGTGGGTAGTTGAAAAGCTTAAAATGTGTGTACAGCTCTGGTCACCTGTGTTGAACTCCGGGATTAAGCATACAGTGTGTGCATACAGCCGGTACTTAGTAGTAGTAGTAGTATCTTCCCAGTGTGCACACAGCAATAAATCACCCAGAGAGTACTGCCATATGTAGATCATTCGTAGGGCTTGTTGCTCTCTTGAGATTGGCTGCTTCAGAGTTTTGGGTGTAACACAACAAAGAAGAACTTCTTCCGCAAAGCAATTTATCATGTAGCATGTTAGTTCTCAGTTAGCTGAAATTAGTGGTGAGGGGTTGTTCTCCTGGCCCAATTCAGTGGTAGTCATGGTACTGACACAGCTGGCTGTAAGATTCAGAAAAGCAAGAAGGTAGAATAAAAGGTATTAGTATTAGTACTGTAGTATAGTATTTACTGATGGTATTAGATTTACACCTATAGCATTATCATAAAAGGTTATGCTTATAAAAGAGCTGCGGTGTATTTTTAGTAGTGTGTGACTAGTATGTCCTGGACTCTCCTTAAGAAAAGTAATTTAATATTCTCCTACTATTTGTTTTCATTTTCCATCCATAATCAGGATTTTTATTTAGATTTCATGACTAATTCTTTTCCATTATAAAAACGCTATCTCATGCTTTATAGCAATTTCCCAAAGAAGGCTCTGAATTTCTCCATTTCCTCAGCCTTTGGCCTCCTAATGGTTTCTGGCACACCCACGTCTCTTGGTGAAAGTGATTATTTTGTATGATGACTGCTCTTGTAAAAGAAGAAAAGGCACTCAGTCATGGTCAGTGCTGAAAAGTGGTTTCTGGGCTGCTTACTGGATCTACCGACAGTTAACAAATTAAAGGGGGGGGGGGGGCAACATTTAGTGACGTGATTCGCCACTAGAGCAACATCGTGCCAGGGATTCTCCAAGTCTCCGGGAAGGTACAGGACGGATGAACACAATTCATCCCGAAGACTTTTTGTACTTGGTGTTTTAACGATGGTGGTGAAGTAATATTAAACGTCAGTCCAGAATCTGCAGTAAGCGTTCAAATGGATTGATATCTAATAACTTTGAAAGCTACTATAGCACTTGAGATACATTATTTCATAATCATGAAACCGTTTAGTAAACATTCATGTGCTATGAATGGGGTGGTGTCATCCTGTAAGGGACTACTTTTAAAAAATAGTTTAGTTTTTGTTAATTTTATTGTTTAGGGCTCATGTTATAGCTATAATATATCTATTTTAGTCATATCTATTCTGTTTGAACAGTTTTTCTGTGTATTACCATAAATATGGTTATATATTGGCCATAATATTATGACACCTGACCATCACAGCTATATGTGTCTCACTCTTACTCCTAAAATAACCTCCAGTGTTTTGGAAATGCTTTTAACGAGATTATGGAGAGTTGCTGTAGAGATTTGCCTATTCGGCCACAATGTTACAGTATGAGTGAGTTCAGGTACTAATGTTTAATAAAGAGGTCTGGGGTTCTATCTGTACTTATGTGTATGGCTGTGTAGACCAGCTCTGGAATAAGGATTCTGCTGCTGTGTAAACCTTGAATAAACTCAGCAAATGCAGGTTACTGGTGGTGTTGGTTACAGTTTAGTGTAGGTACAGGCATAAAATACCTGAAATGGTGTAGAGGGGGGGTTTGTGCTCTGATGTAATTTGCATCCTGACTGGAATCAGTGCACAGTTAAACTTCCTATGAAGTCACTGGAAATTTTGGGTTTTGCAATCTGAAGTAAGTCGATATGCCACGCTTTTCATTTATTAACTGATATAGTATGTGTTAAATGAGAAGAAATGGAGTGTGAATACATCATGTTGCCTCTTTGGACCCGCTGCATCACCTTTTCCTCTCTACCCATGACTGGACATCCTGCTTCCAAAATACTTAATCCGGCAGTGGTTTAAGAATTGCTGAACATTTTTGTTATCATTTTGTTTTTTTATTTTCTTTTACAAATGTGTTTTTTTTATTATAACCCACTGTGTCAAGGACAGCATATTTGTACCGAATAAAAGGAATGCGGTGCAATTAATTTTAATGATGTGCAGGACATGTCAGCATGACAGCAATTATTGCAACATTGTTGGGCCAAGCCGCTTATGGAAGGAGTGACCGTGCAGGAAACATTAACACACCCAGTATACGCCAATGAGAGCAGTGTGTTCATGTTGTCAGAGTCAAGCTGCTCCCATCTTTAGTCATATGATTTAAGGTAGTGACCACTTTAGGGTAATTGAAGCATTAACTAACACTATACAGCTATACTGTGATTGGATGCCAAGTTTGCTTTCACCACAGAAGCAAAGTGTTATGTGATATTTGACTGATGCTCACGTCAACATGCTTAATAATAGTATAATGATAGTACAGTCCTATATGTTCAAACTGTATAACTGACCTAAAAATATTTTGGACTAAAGTAAAAAATAACAAAGTGTAGTATAAGATTTGTGGACATACTGTATAGTGTATGAAGAAGAGTATTGGGACACCTGACTGTCAGATCCGTATGTGTTTGTTTTTTAAACACATTTCAGATTTAATCTCACTCTTATTCATATAATAACCTCTACAATGCTTTGCTTTTTTGGCTGTGAAGATTTTAATATTTATTCACAATAGTATTAGTGAAGGCGGTTATGTTGGGTGAGGAGGTCTGGGGGTACAGTCAGCATTCTGGTTCATTACATCGATGTTCAGAGCGGTTTGTCAGTGCTATGTGCAGGCTACCCAAGTTCTCTCACATTACTGTGTTCATTGATCTTGCTTTGTGCACCGGGGCATTGGAATGCTGAAACAGTGTTTAGATTCAGTGGAGAAATGACAATTGTTACAGCAGCATACAGAGTGACCAGACACAGGTATGTGGATTTGCGCTTAAGGTCTCCACAAACTGTTGGCCATATGGTGTGTTTACATCATGATGTATGCATGGGTTCCACGCTCAAACCCGTTTTGGTGCCAGTGGGAGACTCCTGACTACAGAACAGAGATCTTCATAAAATATCTATGTACTGAAGCAGAGGTGAAAAATGTCTGTTCCCACATGGAGTCTTTATCAACTTGTCAATTTGAAAGTGATATACAGCATCACTGAGGCATGCGGTTATATCTACTGGTCCATTTATACAAGGTAAATGTTGGTGTAATCTTTCCATGTGGATGCATGCACAGTCTGTAAGAAATTACTGACATGATGGATTTGGACAGGACTGAAATCCCACGGATACTCTGGTAATAATTTTATTACTCCATCTATCTATCATATCCTAAGACATCTTAAGATTCGAGAAGAATGTAAGCTTAACGCAAATGAGTTCAGAATTTGAACCCAACATTAAGACAAAACAATACTTTGTAAAAGTAGAAACGTTGGATGACATCTTGCCAAATTGAAGATTATTACCCGTGGGCATTAGTGAAGTATTTCTGATTCTGATTCTGCTATCATCATTTATTAACCCAAACAAACACTGAAAGTTTGCAACACAAAGTTTGGTCCCACAATAAATGACAACATTTTAGGTTTAATAACTTTTTTTCATTGGTTGTTCTTAATACCGAATCGTCTTCTCTGGGCTGCTTACTGGCTCAACAGACAAATATATTTTGTATTTTGACCGATACAAACCAACAGAACAGCTTTAGTGTGTTTTGGCATTGGTTGTTCACATATTGTATCTGGAACTGTACTGGAGGAATGGCCAGTGGGCATCATTTTGATGATGGCTGTGTAGAGCAATATTTAACACACGGGACCAAAATGTTCTGCATCCAGTCAGGTTTGGATGAGGTTCACTTATCCAACAAGGAGTTTCAGGAAACCCAGAGCCTTTCCCAGAGGATGCCGTGGAAACTCTTGGCAGTTTGGCAATCTATCACAGGGCACCATTGTACACACACAATGATGTGATGAACTGAAGTACCCGGAGGCAACCCCCAAAGCACAGCGACAATATGTACTGTAAGTTCACACAGGGCAGAGGTGGGAATTGAACCCACA
Organism: Liobagrus marginatus; assembly: GCA_028566295.1. Lineage (NCBI taxonomy): Eukaryota > Metazoa > Chordata > Actinopteri > Siluriformes > Amblycipitidae > Liobagrus > Liobagrus marginatus. The sequence continues at coordinate 13,481,750 of JAOUQX010000002.1, forward strand.
CCCCTCAGAGATGCGATGCAAACATGCTAACCTCTAAGTCTCCATGCTTACTACTTTGGTCAGTTGCATCCGGTCATACTTAGGGTCAGTATTTTGTATCTTAAAGCAACAGGAGTAGAGAAGGCCAACAGAATCAACCACATGTAAACTGAAGTTCAAGGCCTGCATGACAATAACAGGAAAGCCAGCAGGCTATGCAGACACTCTAGAAGAACTAGAGGAAGCTTTTGGACCTGTAATCTGTCAGTGTCTCCCAGCATCTGTGTCAATAGCATTCCTGTGCTGTTGACAGAGCATCGCTGTTTACTTTAGTCCCCAGAGGGCAGTGGCCTGATTTACTATTGAATGACAATGCAATAAATTCCAGGTTGCCATCTCGTACACATAGGTGCTTCAAAGTTAGCGAGCATGGTTTGGTTTGCATGGCATGCTACAGACCCTTCTGGACCCCGTTAAAGTAGCCAGGTGGCCGGCTAGATGCTTGCACGGATTATATTTCAGTTAGTCGTGACCACGGGGGTTAGTTCACGCTGACTGTGTTTGCTAGCAATTGGTAAATAATGTTTCTGCGTTAATCACTTGCGCCTGGTGGGTAAAGAACATTCACATTTGTTTAGAAAACACAGATTTCCATGAAAAAATAGAATTTATCAGCGAGATGATTGAATTCTTTATGGATGTTACTAAAGAAGTGCTTTGAGATGTAGGCATGCTCACTGCAGCGTGTTTGTGTTTTATTTTTATGTTGTATTTCAGGGTTTCTTTTCAACCAGCTGTTTGGCTATTGAGTGACTATTGGGTGCCAGATAGTCATCGGGTGGCTATCCGACTCAATCAATGAATCAATCAACACACACACAGTCTAAAAGCGGGAAAAGATGCTTCTTTCATTTAATCTGTAATAATAAGATTTGAGGTGAAATACCATGGCAAAAAAAAGATGCTATCTACAACATGAAAGGATTCAAACAGAATTGCTAATGTTTTAATTATTGCTCAACTGATAATTATTTGGCAATGGAACAGTGTGACATCTCACAATGTAAAGAAGAGATCACTGTAACTATTTCCATCCATCCATTCATTGTGCAGGGCTTTTCCTGTTCAGGGTTGCAGGGGCGCTGGAGCCGATCCCAGCTAACTGAGGAGGGGTACACCTGGACAATCGCAGGGCTAATACTTAGTGACAGACAACCATTCATACTCACTCCTGTGGACAATTTAGAGTAGCCGATTCACCTATGACCAATCGCATGTGTTTGGAGGTGGGAGGAAACCGGAGTACCCTGGGTAACCCGTGTAAGCACGGGGAGAAAATAAATGCAAACTCCACACAGAGTGGGAATTGAACGCATGACCTTCTTACTGTGAAGGAGGTGTGCTAACCGCTCTGCCACCATGCCGCTGCAACTAACTCAAGGTTGATAAAAGTGTACCTCAGCTTGATTTATTCCATTTTAGTTTGCAAAGAATGAAAGTGTTCGGACATATCATAAAGTGTAGTTGATGATATTCTAAAGCTTATTTAACAGCAATCACTTAAGATATTTTTAATTTCAGCTCTCAATATCTGTAAATATGTTTGTATCTGTTAATAACTGATTGCACTGTACTTTTATCTTCATAGCGGATTGCCAGCCCCCGTGTCAAAACCGTGGCTCATGTAGTCGGCCACACACCTGCGTGTGCCGCTCAGGTTATCAGGGACTACGCTGTGAAAAAGCTGCACCTGAGCAGGTTTACATCCACACCGGCACATCGAGAATACTGATGCCGGTCCAGCTTGGAACAGACACCAAACAGCATCCGTCTTCCCGCAGAAGACCCATTGAGAGACAAGCGAGCGAAAGCAATCCCAAACCCCAAACACCAAAGCCGCCAACTGGCAGAGTGGCTCATTCATCTGGGTAAGTCTCTCAACACCACACGACCACAGAGATGGAAAAACACAAAATATAAAAGACGAGAGCTGCAAGAGGAAAAGAAACGATGATGAACAGCTATCTGGCATGTTCTTTGCTGTTTGTTTCTGCTAGTGTGGCATGTGAGTACAGCAAGTGGTGTTGGCGCTGACACTTTCAAGTCTCACGTAGACAGAATGTCTGGGCTAAATAGCAACTTTTATTGGCAAACTAAGCGCATGATTGACAAGCATCCAATCACAGTTTATTTTGTTCAGCGTCACAAATGTCAGGCCGTGAATATTTAAAGTTGATGGGTCTACAAAAGCCGACTGGCATGCGACTATAGTTAGTAGACATGGTTTATTTAAGTCATGCAAAACTGCTCTAACCATTTCAAATGAGTGAAGACTTTGGTTTCAGAAATTTCGATTCATCCAAAAATAAAAAGACTAACCTTTTTTATTTTTAGAACAAAGAAGAATTTTCCGTGGTGATTCTGTGTTCTGCCATGACGGCTTCATACATGTTTGTTTGAAGAGAAAGCAATAGCGGATTTCATTTGCTAAAATATACACGACAGGTTTATAGCAGATACATTTTTCCATAAGCATTATTCCAACTCAGCCATGGCGGAAAATAAACGTTATGAAAGCCTTCGTATAGAAACGTGACATTTTTATTATATGCAATCTAAAATGAAATAAACCACCAGCTTTTTGGCCATACGATTTCGCATGCACATTTTTGGATAGACCAGTAGCTGGTTATTATTTTAGCGTTTCAGCCTATAGCTTGAGACAGATTTAATGTGTTTTGATAGAACAACACCAAGACATCGAGGAACACCTTGACCTTCGGATCAACCTTAATGAATATGTTATTCATTTTCATGTTTTCTCAGGGGGGCTTGGAAGACCTATAGCACAAAGCAAAACACATAAAACCAAGGAAAAACAAAGTAGCTCTAATGTGCCAGACAGGAAAGCTTGTGGAAACTTTTGCTATTTGCACCAATAAATAGTTGTATTACTTGGAAGGAATTTAAAAAAATTTTTTTTATGTAACACCGGCTTTGCTGCGTGACTCACCAGGCTTCGCTAACATCGAATTCTTGACTCACGACCTTATACAGCGTGATATTCCTCCGGCATAAAGAGGTTAAAGTTATTTTAAAGAGTGGTCCCTAAAAATACCTGCCAGAGTACAGGCTCGAACACTGATGCAAGGATCGTTCAGCTCTTGATGAGTGTGTTATTCCGGCTTTTGAGCCCTGTTTTACAGTCAGCGCTGAAAGAAGCCACTTGTTCAACTGTTTAAATATACTACTGTACTTCCACTATATACAAACGAGGCTTTAGCTTGTCATGATGTCCTCTGCCTTGGAAACGATCCCACTGCTTTTCTAATCCTGTAAGTGCATTTTAACTTGTATTCGTGTATAAATGTCGACATCGAAACTCATGTTTGTCCAATTTGTAATTTCTTCGCAAGGCTCTGTAATATATTTTGCTTCACGTGACCCTATTACTAAAAGATACTTCACCTAGCTGTCTAGCGGCGTATGCCTTTCTACCATTGGCGCGCAGTCCGATTTGTCAATGTGTACTTTATCCAGATGTTTGATCTCACATCAGATCAAATCTGTGTTTTGTAATTAAATCAAGGCTTCCGTTTAAAGCAAACAGTTGCCATGCTTGTGTTTGTTTGACGTGTTGTGAGAGGACATTTTTGTGCTCTGAATCACGAGCCATTGTGTTTCAATTTTACGACAGCCAGACACGAGACCCGAGTCCTAAATTCTGTGGAGATGAATGTTCAGAATGGCTTGGCCTTGCCTGAATAATGCCTTTGGAAACGGGAACCATTAATATGCATATAAAACACAAAACGTCCGACACAAAAACAGCTGTTATTTTAGGCATATATAAAAAAAAAGTGTAAATGTATATTTTTTTAGCTGTGATTAAAATACAGACTGGTGTCACATGCATCAAATGCTAAAAACAGATCGATTCTTAGATGCACACGAGTCAGACCTTTTCATGAGTACCTTTTGTAGATGAAGAAGGTTACAATTGCTATCCAATAGAGGGCAGTAAAAATGTTAAGCAATTTCATTACCAATTCTGTAACAAATTGCTTTAGCATGCTGATGTTAAATACTGTTGTTTTCTTTATTTCTGTTGGTTTCTTGTTAAAACTTTAAAGCAGTCAAGAGTTGTGAATTAAATCCCAAACTATGCCCCTATATTTTATGGTACTGACTCATTCTAGGAGCTCCAGTAAATTGACAAGATTTATAAATAATGCACTATGGTCTAAGACGTCTAAGATGAGAAGAAAATGTTTAGAAGTTTGAAATCGACGTAGAAGTCATCATGTTTAGGAGAGTAGACGTCAACCTGCTGTCTCCGAGATCAGACCATAGTTCAACCCTCATCAGCAGTGCAGGAGCAATCCAAGGTTAGTGCCCTAGAGAAAGGCCAGGCTAAGGCCAGATTAACAAGTGCAGATGCTGTCGACATGAAGATTAGAAAGTTCTGCGGTTTGCGCCCCATTATCTCTTCATCCTCTTCCTCAGGCCTGTCTGATACGGTTAAACAACAAGCTCAGAACTCAGTCAACCTGCTGAAATCTTTTCAGACAAGAACTTTCCTGTAGTCATTCCAAACTGACGAGGTTAAACCTTTTGCTTTGCCACAGAGTGGTGAGCATGTGCTACGTGGGCATATCCTTTTAAGCCTAAGGTGTCTGGCATGCAACCTTTCTTTCTGTCATAACCAGGCTTTATTGATGCCCTGCTATGCAGAGCAATGCCAAAAAAGGTGCTGGATTGGTCTCAAGAGGTGTCTTGGCTAAAGGTCAGTGTAATCTGACGGTTGACGGGTTTGTCTGGCTGAGATGTTTCTAGCTGCAAGGGTCCAGACATCCACTAAACACTTCATGCTATTGCCAGTTGGAACTCCTGCTGCAATGAAATCATTGTTTGTGGACAGTCAGCAGGGCTGCTTAAGGTGAAAGTGCCTCGTATTTTTAAAGAAAGATATTTGTTATCAGTGAACATTGGTTTGGTTCTATTATACGACTAAAGTAGGCATTTCTCCTTCTTCTCATAATGAACCTACGAAATAGAAAATATTATATTACAATTCAATTCAAGCAATTAGTTAACCAAAGAAATAAGTTTAGGACATTTATAACTACAGGTTGGGTTAGGTTGGGATTTCATCACCAAAGGAAACCAAAAAAATCTAAAAAGTAAAAAAAATATAGGAACAAACATCCATCCATCCATTGTCTAACACTTACCCTGTTCAGGGGCACTGGAGTCTGTCCCAGGTAACTGGACTATCAGCAGTTAATCACAGGGCTAATACTTAGGGACAGATAACCATTCACTACTATGGACAGTTTAAAGTAGCCAATTCACCTATGCCCTATTGCATATGCTTGGAGGCAGGAGGAAACTAGAGTACCCAGGGAAAACCCACACAAGCACGGCGAGAACATGTAAACTCCACACAGTAACACCCTGGGTGGGAACTCGAACCCATGCTCCAATGACTGTCTTGCTGTGAGGCAGGCGTGATAGAGGCACATCTTTGCACACTCACTGTTCTCTGGGATTAATCTATAGTTCTATATTCAATTATTAATTATTTCATATCCACATAGTTCATCTTCCTAGCCTAAATCCTGTCGTGTTGTCTTGTTCCAGCTTGCTGCCAAGATTTTTTCATTATATAAAGTCTAACATTCATAACTGGATTTCCTGTAAATTTGTCTTTTTTTGCTTTCAGTCTCAAGTTCATCATCAGGCCTTCTGAAATACAGTATAACCTGCTCTCTGTATAGGAATATTCCATTTGCATATACTGTACATTCTATATACAAGTCTATGCTTAGTTATCTGGTGCATTTAGGTCTTTCTATTCGTCCCTTATCGGCATTTCTCTAGTAGTCAGGAACAGCTGGTGAGATGATAAGTTGTGGCAGACAGATTGAGCACCAGGCCCCGTTTGGCCTTCCATCCTGTTCCCTATGACATCAGGATGCGGACTAGTATGAGCTCGGTTCGCGTGTTCTGCACACACTTTCGGTGCTCCCAGAGGTAATCAGTTACACAGGCCAACTCTTAGATAATGCTAGGTGGAGATGGTAAGCTGGCTTTGGGGGCCATTTGAGAGGAAGCTCCACCTTTCTAATCTGAGGTGTTTTAGTGCTTGGAACATCTTTAAAAAAGCCTGAAAATGTTCCAGTTATATTTCGGTTATAGTTTGAAGCGCTGTGAGTTGTTTGCACCTTGCTACTGTGTACAAGACCATCAAACTGCATTGACAGGCCAAACTATCTGGAGTGTTACGTATATTTTTAAAAAGTGTTTAAAAAACATCAATAAACACCCAGGATAGTCAGTCATACACAAAAATGTGTAATATAGAACTGTTCTATTAGGGGGCTATGCTAAATACACCGTGGGTGGCTCTCAGATGTAGGCCATTTGCATTTTACATTTGGTGGTTTCAGTGTTTATCTGAAGCCTACTGCGCAACAAACTAGGCAAGGGCAGGATTTCCCATGGCACTGGTTTTTAGTCACATCCTGCCCACTTGTTGTTGTTGTTGTTGTTGCTGTGTGACTAAAACCAACACTTACTGGCCAAAGGTTTCACTTAGACACCAAAAACTCTCCTCAGGGGATATTTGAGGTTTCTGCGGGACTTTTAAAAGTATTAACTGAGACCAGTCTTTCTTTTTTTACGGTAACCTCAGGTCTAAATATAGTTCTATAGAACTGCTGCCAGACCAGGCCAGCTGTATTTATTGTAGAAGCAGACGTGTTAATATGAAAGGATATACACTTACTCCGAAATTTCTTGATATTGGTATTGGTGTGAAATATTATGAGCAGAACAGAAACATCATTTAGCATTGAGATTTTTTTTCCCATTTATTTTACGATAAATGGAAGCAACAGGACTTTTGGGAAGACACTGAATTCACAACTGAAGTAGGTCAGTGTATTGGAAAAATGTGTAACCCACTTCACATCCTACTCTAGTGTAAAATGTAGTCTGTAAACATACTTTCATCACAGTGAGCTCAGACCGGCAGCATTTTGGGTCGTGAGCTTTGCACAGTCGTCCCTGTCTGGTAAAGCTATCCCCTACTAGCAGATAGAAATCTGCTTTTTTAATTTAGCCGGATTGACACGCTTTATTCCCCAAGCCAGACAGGAAGCTAGTCACCAGAGCTTTAAGATTCTTCAGTGACAGACCTCACATATACAGTATCTTCCATTCCCGTCAGAGATTTCCGTGCCATTCTCTTAATGCTAACAGATGCAGCCTGGGAAAACCTGTCACATGGTAAATAAGTTGATCAAGCGTTGCACTCATTGTGTGAGAAAATGATCCCAATCATATTACATATGTGTGGCACGGTGGCCAGAGTGGTTAGTACTATTGCCTCACAGCAAGAAGGTCATGGGTTCCATTCCTGCGCAACATCTTTCTGTGTGGAGTTTGCATGTTCTCCCCATGCTTGTGTGGGTTTTCCCTGGGTACTCTGGTTTCTTTCCGCCTCCAAACACATGCGATTGGGCATAGGTGAATTGGCTACTCTGAACTGTCCATAGGAGTGAATATGTGTGTGAATGGTTGTCTGTCTCTAAGTGTTAGCCCTTGTCCAGGGTGTACACCGCCTCCTGCCCTGAGTTAGCTGGGATAGACTCCAGCGCCCCCACGACTGTGAACAGGATAAGAATGAATGAATATTATTTTTGGCCAATCGTTTGCCAATGTCTGAGAATTAAACTCATATGTGAGCCGTTACCCGAACTGTTGTTGGAGCACAAAAGTGTATACACTGTCTTTATATGCTGTAATATTGAAATTTTCCCTTCACTGGAACCAAGACCTCGAAAGTTGTTCCTGCATGACAATGTCCCTGTGTACCAAACAAGCTTAATGAAGTCATGGTGTGTTATGGTTGGAGTGCAAGAACGCCATGAGCTCAAGCCTAGTGAACACCTTTGGGGCAAAACTGTACCCCACCCTCACCCAACATGCCGAACTCACTAATACTATTGTGGATAAATAGGAAAATCCCCACAGTCATACTCCAAACTCTCCTTTTCTCTGAAAAGTGGAGATTATTGTAACACCAAGGATGGGCCCTTTAAATAGTTAATGCTAATGTTAGGCTAGCTATTATGTAATTACAGCCAGTAGTAACAATTGTTATCAAGCTAGTTAACAATAGGAAAATTATTGCTTAATAGTGCTTCGTGCTACTAGCCAGGTTCGCTAACAAGTTAATGTAAATTTGCCAGCTATTGTGTAAAGTAATAGTAGTTTGCCTGAGATTTACATTTATATAATGATGACTGTCATATAACAGAGAAAAAAACCATGTTGATAAAGATTGGTAATGTCCAAATGGAAGCGCAAATAATGAACACATATTTCCATCCTTATGCATAATTATATAAAAAAAAAAGGTAAACATTTAATCTGTTTATTCTCATAATTAACTCATTATTTCTGCTTTGTTTGTATTGTTTAAGTCTAAAAAAAATGTTAGACTTAAGATTTTAAGACTCTTAGATAAAGTTTAGATGTGTGACAGTGGTCAGTGACGTAGTGCTTCCTGCTGCTGGGTGTGTTGGTGATGCACGGTGGACCTCTGACCTTTGGCTGTCCTGTTGGGCAGTGTGACTGTGTAATATGTAGGGTGTGAGGGGTTCGGGCTATCCGGAGCCAAGAGGACATCCTTTTTCAATGATTTAGAGCAGCCGATCTGTAGAGTGTCTCTGCAAGCACGAGAATATATAACGTCAACGGGACAAAAAAACAAATGCTGTCTCAGCATTCCACACGAACCCATGACCTACAACGCCGCAATCATTGTCGCACCTTTTGAACATTACATATGGAATATTTTATTTATTTGTCCACGTCTTTCTTGTTATGCTTAGTTTTTCAATACTTAAACGAGTCAGATATAATCGAGTACTTTATCTGCTTCATGAAACTAAAGTTAGTTGTTAAGTTAACTTTATTGGTCACATGCACATCATACAGTACAACTCTTTGGTTCCGCATATCCCAGCATACAAATTTGAACGCTGGGG
>JAOUQX010000002.1:13726615-13736764 GCA_028566295.1 Liobagrus marginatus
AACTGAATTAAAATGCTCCATGTAAACACCTTAAACTGAATTAAAATGCTCCATGTAAACACCTTAAACTGAATTAATATGCCCCATGTAAACACCTTAAACTGAATTAAAATGCTCCATGTAAACACCTTAAACTGAATTGATATACTCCATGTAAACACCTTAAACTGAATTCATATGCTCCATGTAAACACCTTAAACTGAATTAAAAGGCTCCATGTAAACACCTTAAACTGAATTGATATACTCCATGTAAACACCTTAATCTGAATTAATATGCTCCATGTAAACACCTTAATCTGAATTAAAATGCTCCATGTAAACACCTTAATCTGAATTAATATGCTCCATGTAAACACCTTAATCTGAATTAATATGCTCCATGTAAACACCTTAAACTGAATTAAAATTCTCCATGTAAACACCTTAAACTGAATTGATATGCTCCATGTAAACACCTTAATCTGAATTAATATGCTCCATGTAAACACCTTAAACTGAATTAATATGCTCCATGTAAACACCTTAATCTGAATTAAAATGCTCCATGTAAACACCTTAAACTGAATTGATATGCGCCATGTAAACACCTTAAACTGAATTGATATACTCCATGTAAACACCTTAAACTGAATTAAAATGCTCCATGTAAACACCTTAAACTGAATTAAAATTCTCCATATAAACACCTTAATCCGAATAATATTGCTGCATGTAAACAGACGACCCGTGCAAACATCAGTGAAATAAACCAATCTATTTTACAGACATCTTACAGTAATCCCAGATCACCAAACTGCTCTTGCTGTGCACTAGGACAAAACCCTAACCCACAACAAGTCAGCTATAGGATATGTAATGAGAAACGTCAGAGCAATAAAATACTTAAGGATGTTAAATTACTCCATTGACCAGCAACAGATGTCCAGGTTTACAATGTTGTATATAATGTATTATTTTTTTCATGCATGTTTGCACCACAACTTCCAACATGAGGAAGTTCGATTCCCGTTTTAAGGGTTTCCTTCAAGTACTCCCATTTCCTCCTCCAAGCAAATATAGTATAGGCGTTGTAGGCTGATTGGTATCTTCCAATTGCTCCTAGTATTGGAATAGGTGTGTGTGTGTGTGTGTGTGTGTGTGTGTGTGTGTGTGTGTGTGTGTGTGTGTGTGTTCTATGGAAGGGTATACCCACCTTGAGCCCTGAATACTGTTTCATAGGCAATCCTGGAAGAGTCAGGAAGCTTTTATGGTCATTTCAACCATGAAACAAACTACATAACATGGAAATGGAGTCAACGCGGAATAAACGTGGACAACGTTCATAAAATGGGTTCGATTCCCAGCATCACCAAGCAGTCACTGCTGAGGCCCCAAGCTTAGTTGGATAAATAAGATAAATACAATTATTTAAAAGCAAAGTACATTTAATTCACTTTTTTTTATTAACTGGGGGGGCCTTGATCAGGGGCCACAACAGTGGCAGGTTTATAACAACAACCCAACATTATTAAAGTTATTACGGCTTTAAATCGTGAAATTAATCAATTAATTAAATTAACAGGCAAAGGATTAATTAACCGACTGATATTTGAGGAGTATTTGTTACTAAACCTGTTTTTTTTCTGGATAATACAACAAAATTTATTCGTTATAAAGTTATACTTATATATAAAGTTCACGTTAATTTTTTTAAATCATGCTGGATAATACATATAATATAATGTTAGCACATATTTAAGTGTACAGGTGCTAAAGCTAACATTATTCGACTATTTTAATGGCGTACCGGTAGTTTATGCTAATAACTTTAGCACACCGAAAAAAAAACGGCTGCCGTAACACGATTACAACCGCCGTTAAAAAAATAACTGTATAATAGACCAGAAATAATAATAACAACAATAACAAAAACTGCTAATTGTTAACATTTGACTGTTTTTAAGTCGAATACTTACAGGATTGTAGTTTGAGGAAAGACGGTAGGCACCGTTTCCAGATTTAAATGCATACATCTGACTGTGGTGCGGAAACACAGACAGCGGCTCGGACACGACAGAACCGGAACCGGTGCCAAAACTAACACACCGAGCAGACTGAGATACCAAGCCAAGGCTCGGTCCGTCCACAGCGCCATGACCAACTGCTAAACCTCCGGAGCATGAACGGCCGGGTCAGCCTGCTCCTGTCCACTAAGACCCTGCAGCAGTTCAGATGGAAACGGGCGCGCGCGCGCACACACTCAATCACACAACGCTGAGAATCTAGGGCAGTGTTACACATCAGACAGACTGACCGAGCGACCAATCAGAGCGCGTTTACACACGCGCGACTGCTGATTGGTTGCTTGGATTCTAAAGCCCACCCTAAAACCGAAATGTAAATGATCTCAGTAATAACAGTTAGAAACTTTTCCGCTTACTTAATAAAACTACAGTCAAATAGAAAACAATCGTAAGATTTATAATAATAATAATAATAATAATAATAATAATAAAAATAGCTGCACACTGCAATTATCGGGGTCAAGCCCAATTTGTAGTCTTTGTAGTAATAAAAGATTAAGAAAAACACTAAAACGCTAAATGTGTTTGTTACACGACAGTATATCTGTAAACAAAGTATTATGTATTTTTTATAAATAAACAATTGTAAGACAGAACTATGTTTTGTAAATGTTTTCACAATGCTATTTATATTTCAGCTATAATTCTAGAATATTATATATACACATATCTACCACTAACTACGTCCATGCAGACACTAACCTGTGCTTTGTGCTTTAGCTCCGTTTGCTCGGTGATGGTCATAAACACATGAAATTCCACGAGTCACACACTCTCTCCCTTTATCTTTCTTCACGGATTCTGGACACCTGTCTGCTTCCTAGAGCCTCGCTTATGTGTATAATTCCACTCTTCGTTATGAGCTGCAGTCTTGTTTATTTTATATTGACATGACCAGTGAGGATTTTGCGCACTGTTTATGCTGCTGCTGGACAATCTGCTGCACATTGCATTTTAACAACCTGCTGCAGAAGCACGCTGTAATATAAAGCAGCGCTAAGCAGAATAGCACCCGAGATCATTCGTTTACAATCTTTTACTAGTGCCGTGCCGTCATTTGTTGTCATAAAAATTATTTTAATACGTTTTTGTCTGCGGTAAGCTGCGTAAAGTTAACATAACAGCCATCTTGTCTGGGTGTCCGAGGTGTGGGCGGGCTCCGCACTGATGTGTAATAAATCTCCAAACGTGGCCAATGATGGGCCGTTAGGCAAGGCCCTTCCAACCCTCTTCCTTATTCAGGGGGCTATATTTCATGGCTGACCCTGTCATCCTAACATCCTAAACTGGACTATGTAAAGAGATAAAGACAGAGAAATAAAGGCATTTTTTCTATCGGTATTAAAGATAGCAGAGTTGAGATTGAGCTCGCGCTCAGTAATAGATGTGAAATTTATTTATTAGAATTTATTTTTATAAATTAGGCTTTTAGTTCGTCCTTTCTGCTATCGGAATCTTTTGTCGCGTTAGAGAATACTAATGTTTTTAAAGTTCTGCTGCCCTCTAGTGGACGTAAAGTATATATCCATTAAAAAAATCAGACGTGTAAATTGACACATCTTTTTTGAGTGTTTAAAATGTGCATACGGTCTATTTACGTTAGTTTTTCTGTAAATATTAAATGACATGGATTGAACAATACTGTGGCAACACAATTTTTCTTTATTCAGAGTAAGATGTGTCAACATCCAGCATGACAAAATTTGTACAAATTCCACGATTTTAAAAATGAAGTAAAAGAAACAGGAAAAAAAAATCACAACAACTTGTGATCTTACACATTTATAGCAAAATTAAAACGTCGACAAATTCATGCTGTGTTGTACAAAAATAAATCAAACTTCAGTTCCACAGAGAGCACAATAGTTTATACAAAATCCTTTCTTCATCGATGAGTACTCAAATCGACCTCAAACTCAAAAGAATTTAAAATAAATAAACTCTGATGAATTCACAATAATTCATATGAAAGTTCAGCATTCTAATGTGACACCCTCTTTTTTGTTTTTCCCAAGGTAAATAGTCACAGATATATTTTTTAAAAATAATTTGATATCAATGTTGATATGCAATGAGCAGCGGGTTTGTGCTTTAAATCCTTTTCAGTTGTAATGATAACAATTTATTTAAAAAAAAACTGATACTAGCTATTATTCTATTAAAAGCAGTACTATATTAGGAAAGAGCTGAGGACACAATGCTTGGATGAAAAGCGTATGTAATTATGGAGGATGGTGTCCTGAAAGAGGACAGAGCTGTACAACATCGGAGATCACGTGATTAGAGATCAGATCCTCCAAATACTCCAGAAAGTAACATGGTGGCTAATTAACAAACTGTGAACTAAAAGTAGACATACTGTATGATGTCACATCACACGTGACATCATACAATTCTACCTCTGACTCCATCTTCCTACCCCTTTATGCTGGAATTGTTATTATTATTATTATTATTATTACTGTTGAGTTTCGTTTCTTTTCCATTTTTTTGATTGATGATTTGTATACTAATAATAATAATAATAATAATAGACATAAAGTGCAGCTGGGGATTCGTCATGTTTAAAGATGATATTTAAAAAAGGGGGAAAAAAGAAAGCAAAAGTCATACTAGTCCTGGTAAAGATATTGTCCTCGTTTTTATTCAGATTCCATGCAGTCTCCGTGTGTTACAATTGAACATCCATGACATGACGCTTTCCAATGGACTCTATGCACGGCTACTTCCGCGTTACGTCACAGTTGTACGCAACTTCCGGCGGTACGCCGGAAGAAAAAAAAATAAATAAATAAAATTTCAAGCCCTTTTCATTTTTCTTGAGGGATTGACAGGCCAACCGCACAAGTGCAAATATAAAAACAAAAAGTACAAAAAAAAAGTAAACAACCCACAACAGACTACAAGAGTATGCTAGCATGTTAGCTAGGGAATACGTAGCCTCAACGTTGCCGATATGATTTGAAACACAATTTAAAGTAAACAATTTTCACCTTTTTCATACAATATACTAAAACGTTATGGTACCACACTTAATAAAAAAATGAATTAATTAATATAGAATAAGATCACGCTATTATTACAGCTTCCTATCGGAGAATACAAAACCGGAAGCTCGCGCTCAACTGAGATTTTCGCGGATATAGTGTAGGCAAGTGGCGCGTGCGTAGAGTCCACTGTGCGCCGTAGAGACCCCTGGAGATTGCACACCACCAGTATTTTGTAATGATATATCTTTAGGACAAGTGCAAAATGTCTACTGGCACATACGTGGGGACACTGACCCTGTTTGTCCCGCTTCCATAAATTCTATTTTTTTTATCATATATATTTATTCTACAAAACCCTCCCCCCATTCCACCATTTCCCAAGTACTGCTTTAGATTCTGTAAAACCATCAGAACATGGAAACGAAGGTGTCCCCGTGCAAAAATCATACAGTAGATAAAGGAAATGGAATCTCACAAATCACTGCTTGCCTCTTAATGGAACGTCCTTCGTTGAAAAATTTCGTATCACAAGATTTATATAAAAGATTGTTCATTTATATTACAGTAAAAACTTTCATTTGCTTCCCCACTAATGCTTACAAACAGGAAATTGCATATAACCGCACTGTATATTTTTTTTCCCCTTACAGATTGCTGCTCATCGCCATAAATGTTGTCAAGTCGCATATTGCTGCTATGATGTGAGACTCGAGCTACTGATATACTGTACTCTATACGGATCACGCTAAATGAACGCTGATGCTGGGCCGAACCTCTGCTGCCATTAGACTAATGCAGATTTAATGACAAAAGCTTTTCACCAACACGAATCCAGATAATGTTCATTGCTACGTTCTGGGACTCCCACCGTTAGGTTTCCGTGTCATGATGTTTACAATAGAACTGCCACGTACACACATATACACATGTTGAGTTTGATTTCATCAAGTATTCATCAACCCACCATGTACAGGTAGCCCACAGGACAACTCCCGGATCATAGCGTAAAAATAAAATGGTTTAAAAAGTAATTATACACCATGTTCCCAGTTCATTAATTACTAGATCAATATACCTACTGATATTTTTTCAAATAAAGAGGTATATCGTTCTACTGTAGAATAAACCGGGTCGAAACGTGATACACTCAGTGTATCCGTGCACGTCCGTTACTTTGATGCAGTGGTTTAGTTTCTCAAACTAATAACCTTGTCTTTTTTACACAGCAAGCATTAAAAAAATGGACCTCCAATATCGTTCGCCTTCCGACAGATACACTAAAATGTGCATACATGATCAGCTCGAAATGTTTCATCACACAATGTGAGCTCTTTATGAAAACGTACAAAATGTGAAATGTTCTCCAAAACGTTTGACGTTAAATATTTCTCAAACCAAGACCCACAAAAAGAGGAAATGCACAAATCATGAATTGTAAGCATGACACTTGTTTTTTTTTTTGTTTGTTTGCTTTTTGTTTTTTTAAAGATGTATATTTAACACTGTCTGCTAAATTACAGCCGCAAACCGGAAGGCAAATTCGAAGCCCTTTCGCCTGTTTCCTAATTCCTCCCCTTCATTCCCCTTTGCTCTGAGGTTTGCTGAGTGGCTAGACTTGGATTCCTTGTACTGCTTGTTTTATATTCTCCAGCAGTGCCTTGTTCTCCGGACTCTGATACTGCTCTTGATTTGTGTACATATCTGTCAGAGTCGTCACGTACGCGTCAAAGTTCTGTTCGTTTATCGGATCCTGCGAACACACAGTGGAAAGATTAGAACGGTAAAGAAGAGACACGGACATGCGCATCTCAGAACATCACCCCAAAACGTCACTGGATTTTATGGAACCACATGAAGACGGCCACTTGAAAGGAAAAAGGGGGATATATGTGGAGTGTGAGACTGATAGAGGAGATCAGATGGAAGGAAAAGAATCTTATGGGTCTGTAGCGTTTATGTAGTCATGGCAACCCGTTTTCTTTACACAATACAGTACTTTGTCCTGCTTGTTTCCCAGCTATCCCCGCTCTACCCACTGCTCGTTACCTGGATCAGGTGTTTTCAGTCCATCAGAGGCTGGGAGATACCATTGCACTTAGTTTCCCCTACCCCAACCTCATCTAGGATGGTATCTCCCAGCTTCTCATTAACTGAACACAGCTGACCACATAAGCAGCAGTGGGCAGAGCGGGGATAGTTGTAAAACAAGCAGAACAAAGCGGCTTAAGGAACACGGGTTGCCATCACTGTGTTAATTCTACATTGTGATCCGAAAGAAATGATAAAGGATCATAAGCAATGTTCCCTCTGAGCTGCGTGCTAGCGCAATTGCGCACTGCTCGCACATTCTCAGCGCACAAGAAAATCTATGCAGCGCATAAATAAAATAAAATTCAATATAAACATATTAAACAATATCTAATATTAGACCTAATCTAATCTAATTCATTTGACCCATAATATTGTTTTCTGTACCGTTTTGCTTTGCAACTCAGTGAGTGACAGGTGTCCAGCCAATGATACGATAAGGTTCACTTACGCTACGCAGCCAATCATAGCATTGACAGGGCTTGCTTATGTGCCCTGCCTATACGCGCCGTGCAGCTAACGCTAATGCTAACCCCGTATCATGGCGAAACAGCGTGCACATCTGACGTTGCTCACAGCGGTCCTCAGTGTGCTCAGGAAGCTTGTGTGTATGCCCAGACACATGAAAAATTAGAGGGAACATTGATCATAAGGACATGCAGACGGATCAAAACAATAAGCAATGTGACTGTACAACAATATCATGGCAATCTGTTTTGTCCTTTTACTACTAATATCATCATAGAAAAACAAAAGGAGAAGCTCGCTAATTTCTAAAGCTAAGCCGTGACAATAAAAAGGGAATAAAAAGAAATAAGCATTATTTCTTTAAAACACAACAACGACATGCAAAGGTTTGAGGAAGGGGTGTGTAAAAGAGAGTATGGAAAAGATGACGGAAACAAAAGGAGTAGACTGTGAAAATGATTTCCTTACTCGCTGATGCAACTGTAAACAGCTGTTAGTTCTAATCGGAGGCTCTTTGTGTAGCGGCGGTTTCTAGAGAGGAAGGCAGAGATCTATTAGCATACTGTAACCAGCATGCACATCTTCCATCCCTGTCGGGGTTTCAGATTTACTCATATCCCAGCTAGCTAGTTAGATCTCATCCCAATTCCTACCAGCCATTACGTTCAAGGGCCACAAACCAGTTCTTAATCTTCCCAACGGCGGTTTAACATATTAAACATGGCTGAACATATTTAATAGTAAACTAAACACACAATAACTGTAATAGCCTTCGTTCAAGCTGCTTCCTTTCTCTCGTATGTTTATTGTACGGCCATGATATCTTTTTATGAAATGAATTAAAGGCGTAGCTCCTGATGTAAAGGTCTGAAAACAAAGCAAAAAATAAATAAAAAATGAAGAAAGCTGGGATGTTTTCTACATCCGTGAACTAAAACGTACTGTATACATACACAATAGAAACTGTGTTTCTATTAAATCTCGTAATTAAACACCACGTGTGACATGTAAAGTAGCCCAGATCATTAATCCGCCATGTTATGTTTTGGCATGACACTGACACTGACAGTAACTGAGACGCCGTTGTTAGTCGTCGAACACGACACAGAGACGTCGAGCTCAGGGGATTTGTGCACGGTGGCTTTGTCATTTGGGTCTCTAAGTTCCATTGTAGAGGTTTTTTAATGATACAGTATATAGAGACATTCTGTCTAGGTATTGTGTGTGTGTGTGTGTGTCCACCTATGTGGCTACAGTTTAGGGACGACACAGTTATAAGTAATAATTTATTATGAATATGTCCATATGTTTATATCTACACTGCATATCACCTCTAACACACACTCTGCTGTGCCCCACATGACGATGGGGTTCCCCTTGAGTCTGGTCCCTCTCAAGGTTTCTTCCTAACATTACATTAGGGATTTTTTCCTTGCCACAATCGCCCCAGTTTTGCTCATTTGGATAACAGTTCACACACTTTCACACAGTTTCTGGCAGTGACCCTATCCTTCAGGCCCACACGGCCCATCCTGATTGGCCCCTGTCTCTTTTGATAGCTATAATGTACAGTATTTGATATTACTGTAGCTCAGTGGTTAAGGTCCTCCATAACCTAGGGGTAGTTCAGTGGTTAAGGTGTTGGACTGTTGATCTCAAGACCAGGGTTCGATTCCCGGCACCGCCAAGCTACCACTGCTGGGCCCCTGAGCAAGGCCCTTAACCTCAACCCTCAACTGCTCGGTTGTAAGTTGCTCTGGATAAGATGCTGTAAATATAAATGTACTATATAAAGCAGACTACATGCAGAGTCTAGTGTTGCCTGAAGCCACAGAGAGCTACGATCTGCATATCAACAAGCGGCAGCGCAATGCTCTATGCTTTCCGTAACTTGCCCGCTATCCGTTCTCGATGGCGGCCCTTACCATATCGGGGAGCTGGATATTAGCTAAACTGTTAATCAGTGACTGGCTGAGGTTGGCCAGCTCATGCAGGAGAGATTCATTTTGCTGTTCAATCACCTTGTTTTCTTCCTCTATTGACTTCAGATTAGACTCCATGGTTGTAATCTGGAGGAAAGATCACGAAAGAAGATTAAAGGCATAATTAAAGGCAGCGGGACACTGTTTACATAAGTTATACGTGGAGTGCAATATGATGATAAAGATGATGATTAACATTGCTGAATTAATTAATTTTATTATTTCATTGACACTTTCCCATACTCTTCCGTATTCATATTTATATAAAGTCAACACTGTACATATTGTATAATTACCATTCAAACGGTTTTATTCGTTTTTTTCTATTTCTTTTTTTTATCTTTAAAAAAATCGTATCTAAGCCCGGTCCATTGTACTATGTACTATGATTTTTGTACCTGACAAATTATCTTTGAATTTGATTATAATTATTACTGATTATAATAATCAGTATTAATATTGACCTTATTAATTCGAACTTAAAATATCATTATAAGGTACAAAAAGGTTTGTTGCCTCCTCGCCACTTTTTTCATACTTACAAAAAAGAATATA
>JAOUQX010000002.1:13924729-13936698 GCA_028566295.1 Liobagrus marginatus
CTATCGTATCTGATCTCTCTAACACTATCGTATCTGATCTCACTAACACTATCGTATCTGATCTCACTAACACTATCATATCTGATCTCACTATCGTATCTGAATAAACACATCCCCTCAGTTATGCTCCAAAGCCTTTCCAGAAAGGTGTAGTATATTATAGTATTAAGAGTGGGACTAATTATGGAATAGGATTTTTAAGATACACAAATGGATGTAATAGTCAGGTGTCCCATTTATTGTGCCATATGTTATTAGCATATATAGCACATGAAGCATAGAATGTAACATTTAGACTTACTATTCAAACGGAGGGCATAGAAACATTGTTTCTTAAATGAAATATAAAGCTTGTTATCATCATCATCATCACCAACACAACATTAGCTGAACAAGGCCATTAGGTGTAGCTTTACTAATGAATGTCACTGGCAACAACTTATGCTTCTTGTTATTGCAATTATCATCCATATCATTTTAATGTTGAAAATTAAACAGGGCATATAATAAAACCCTATTAAAATAATGTTCATCAAGATGATCTTTAAATACAAAACAGACCGTATGCAAACAAAACGAAGCAGATGTAAGGCGAACTACGCCATTTAAATACCGTACCTGGAACTCGAGGCCATAAATAACCGGTGCGTCATCCTCCATATTCCCAACCCTTTTTTCTACAGCAATGTTACGCTAACGCTTGTTTACATATGATTTGTCCAAGTGTTTATTTCATAGAACCCCTGCCAAGCGTACCTTGCTACCAATTTCCGCGTTATAAAAAGCACGTAAGTGACTACGCAAATAGCGCAGCAAAACCTTACGTATCCCACAGCTCTATGGCACTAATGTTTTCACGACGGACGCCGTAATTCTTTCTAGAATACTAACGACCCTTTACGTATGAGATTTGATCCTTTTCGGTTGCCGTAAAGCCCGGCGTCCTGTTGACTTGGCGCATGCGTATTTTCCTCCCGTCGTTCGTGTGGCCGTGTTGACAGGCGCGTGACAGTCGTAGGCATGCGCAGTGTGAGTCAGTTCGGTTAGTGCTAGCAGGACGCTAAGGTAAAGGTTTTGTTTTTGTAACGTTATATTTAAAGCGTTTTAAATGTTTGTAAATATTTCTGTAGAATAACGTAAGCGACTTGAGTGGAGTTCGAGTTAACCCTTTGGCGGAAAGAAATTTTGCTTCCAATAATCTAAGGTTTGCCATTACCTAGCTAGCCGGCTAGCTTGCTGTTACGATTAAAAACAAATTGGTCATTCTAGTTAGAAAAGTGCAGTGTAGAGTATGACGTCATGCCCTTTCCAGCCACCCTAATGAACGGTGTTATTAAAAAAAGTTGTCATGTACCCTAGCTAGTGGTTGCCACAGCTCCATTTCGATACTGTATTTTCAAATAAACCTACATTTCCTCGTTCTAATCTTATAAAAGGCCACAGTGTTTGGATATGGCATTAGCAAGCGTTTTACAGGCTTCTTAGTGAACTATGTGTTTATTAAATAAATATTTGGCTTGCAGCCCTGCTTAGTAACTTTCACACCGACCTAATTTAGTTAGTTAGCTATGAAAATTGACCTTTGACTTTAAGTTGAATTAAAGTTAGTTATTTCTTTAGTTTAGCAAGAGATTGGCTAGCTTAGCTAAGTTTGGAAATATCTTATCCAAAGTAATAGTACGTATTGGGTGGTGTATAACAATATTAGAATAATCGTATTATAATAATAATAATAATAAGTGAAAAGTATTTCACTATGTTGTACTATGTATGATGTACATGTGACAAATAAACTTTGAACTTGAATGATATCCAGTATCTCATCATGATCAAGTAATGCATTTAAAAAAATAAATAATAAAGTCTTACTCCAGAAGCTTTTTTTGTACAATGAAGTTGTTATGAATGTTGTCATAGTGATTTCTCACACTGTCTAAAATTAGGCTAATTATGTATAAAATAAAAAAACCTGTAAACTGTATTGGCATATTGCTATCATTTTTAATATCTGTAACACTGATCATTTTTCACACTCTGTTTGGGGAAAAAAAGGTCATGGATAGTGGAGACGATGCAGCTCAAAGGCCTTCAAGTTTAGATCTAGCTGGTCCAAACACAGACAAACCTGCAGTCCATGGAGCTTCAGCTGCAGCCGTTATGAGCAGCCATCCCAACACTACAGATCCTCTCTCCCCTCAGGATGACAGCGCTGCTTCCGGAAGCGTCGCTGATAAGCTGTACGATCAGATGATGGAGAGCGTCATGATCTCAGATTCCCCAAACAGTGAAGAGGAGGACGTCCCAATTGAATGTCTGTTGGAGCAAACCGATGACAAGGTGTCCTTTGACTTAAAAGAAGGCAACGAGGATGAAGGAATAGATAAGAAGGAAGAGAAGGCTGTTGCTGAACAGGTTATCGCTGAGGATACAGAACTGTCTCAGGCTTTAGGTGAAAAGGTGAAAATAAAGGACATTGAGAAGAGCAGCACAGAGAAGGCCATTATAGGGCCAGCGCCTGCTCCAATCAGCCCCAACGCTGAGGAAACAGATCTTGGAATGGCCAAGCATGTGATTAAGGACGAACCAGTACCGGTGTGCACTATTTTCAGTCAAAGCATGCAGAACAAAGCACAGTCCCTGGTGCCTGATGGATTTCAGCCAACTTTGGTCAAATCCCCGAGCTTTACAACCGGCCATGTTGAAACTCCCAATAAACTAGCACCGTTGGTGTCTCAGCCTAGCCCCAGCCTCAGTAAATTCTTCACTGACAACGGCAACATCAACCCTGCCTCGGACTTCTTCGACTCGTTCACAACGTCCTCGTCTTTCATTTCAGTTAGCAACCCAAACGCAGAGATGCCAAAGTCGCCAGTCCATCCTGAGCGCCAGCTCTCCTCAGGCTCAGGCAGCCTTCTTGAAGACCGAGGCACAGCCGGTACTTACTTCAGTCCCGCACCTCACGAGGGCATCCCGAGGCCTGTGACCGGCCCTACAGAGCCTCCGGTGGCCATTACTAAGCTTCAAGCCGTATTCTCAGGCAGCGATGATCCGTTTTCCAACGCTATGAGTATGAGCGAGGCGGACAGGCGATACGACGCTTGGCTTCCCTCTGAGGAGACGAGGAGAGTGCTGATCTCTGTCGCTACGCAGCAGGTCAACCCAGTGCATGTCGATAGGGAGAGACTCTCCATGCCGGGACTCAAGTTTGACAATTTGCAGGTCAGTGGCTTTTGAGTTTGACGATTAGGATTAGGGTACTGATTAAAAAGGAAGCAGTAGCTCAGTGGTTAAGATGCTTCCTGACTGCTGATCAGAAAGCCCTGGGTTCAGTCCCCAGCACCACCAAGCAGCTGCTGCTGAGCTTCTGAACAAGGCCCTTAAACCTCAACTGCTCAGTTACATAAAAAAAAAAAGATGGATAAGGTCGTCTGCCAAATGCCAGATATGTAAATCATCCCAGACTGACTGATAATGGCAGGCTGCTTGGTGTGATGCAACTTAAGCCACTGAGCATGGCAAAGTGTTTGATTCCTTTTATACCGCACAAATTATTTTTTTTATATGAAATGTCGTCATTTGAATCTGTTTATAGTCATATTTAATAAATGAACGACTGCAGGTCAGTTGCGTTCACGTTCATGAGAAACCAGTGCACAGTGCAACTGGAACTCGCTTCCACTGGCTCTGGCTTGTATTTATACAGAATCAGAGTTCAAGCCCCTGAGGTCTCCTTCTCAAAAATGGTAAACAGCTTCATGTTTTTTTTTTAAGGAAAGTTGACCATTTTACTGGAGAAACGGTAATGTGTTAGAATAAACGCATTTGTATAAACATGTGAGTTGCTGTCCGAGCTCCTGGCATGAAACACACTGTTAAATGCGAAACCCAAATCATTCCAGTTTCCTCCAGCTATTTAACTTTATTTAGGAACTGCGAACTGTGTAAGAAAGCAAAGGGTGTAATACACACACACACACACACACACACTCACTCCGTATGTTGCAGGGTGATGCAGTGAAGGACCTAATGCTGCGTTTCCTTGGAGACCAGGCTGCGGCGAAGAGGCAAGTTCTCAATGCTAACTCGGTGGAGCAGAACTTCTCGGGTCTCAAGCAACTGATCGTGAGTCATCCTTCCTGTCCCTTTCTGTGCTTCCAGTCGCAGAAATCATCAGCGTATAGCACTAAATATTCAGAAAGATTGGGTTAAAGGTGGATAAATACATTTGCATACAAAAATGTATCATTTTTCCAAACGTTACTGAGGAGGAGGCAAATGAAGAGCAATGGCGCAAAGAGGATGCGACAGAAATGTTTTGGAATGTAATTAAACTGCTATTTCATCTAGAGGAGAGAATCTACTGTTAGAATATTTGCCATTTGTTAGTTAGATTAAGTTACTACACATTTTGTATATTGTGTCAAATGTAAGGCGTTACACTTTCCGCATGCACAATAATGCCTTTGCGTCAAACGTTTACATTTTTGTATTTATTATTTAAAATGGTTTGCCTCCATGCTGCAGTTCCACCATAGTCCACTAGGTGAAACCGAGAAAGACCTTTTGTTTGTCCTGTGAACGTTTGCTTCTTTGTTAGTCGTGTGTGTGTGTGTGTGTGTGTGTGTGTGTGTGTGTGTGTGTGTGTGTGTGTGTGTGTGTGTGTGTGTGATTGTATTCCCATCTGTAGCCTAAGGGGTTTATCTCACTGCATCACTGAACTGCTTTCAAGCAAAACTGTCAGACACACACGAGCAGGTCAGAACTGTTCAGCCTTCCCTGCTGTGCCCATGCCCTTGAACAACAGACAAACATGCTCAAAATACTATGTAAGTCGTGTGTGTGTGTGTGTGGATTCAGGGTCTAGAGAGCTGCTTCTGCTGATGTGCCGCTCCCTCCAGCATCCCCAGTGGGGCAGTTTGACTTAATCCCAGCTTTCCACCCATCTTATAGGCTCAGCTTAAAACGTTGCAAGCGGGAGTCTTATTTTGTTATTTGCTTTGCTCCGGACATTACAGCGCACAAGCGTTTACTTCAACACGCCGGAAGTGTTGGCACCGAGAAAGAGCTGCGTTTACCAACAAACAGGTCTGGAGCCAGAAGACTGCAGGTCAAATGCATAACCGATTACGGCTACCGTTTCATTTGGATATGAAATATAGTACATAAGAAATGGATTGCAGGTAAAGTTAAAGAATAGTTTCATAATATAGTGGGTTGATTTGATAAGAAGTGTTCAACAGGGCTGCAACAAACAATTAGTTTGATAGTCGATTAATCGACACATATTGGAACGATTAATTTAGCAATTATTCCATCTTGTGCGATTAGTTAAATTATTACGCTGTGCCTGTATCGACTAATAAATAATACAATGAAAACACTTTAGCTTTTAAAAATGTCTTTTAATAGAGCTGCAACTCATTCACTGATTAATTCGTAAATCTGATGACTTTTGCAAGCAGTTATACATATTTTAACTAATAAATATAGAATGAGGATTATACTGCTATTTTTTAAACACTCAGTTATGTATTTATTATTTATATTTAAAAAAAAAAAAAAAAAATGTTTTATTTAGCCCCTGCACTGACGTTCAGATTTCTCAAGCAGTCTAAATAACCCGGATGTGACGTGTGCAGAGCTGCTGCAAACATCCAAGTCGAGTTTATTACGTTGTAGAGGAAACGAGTTCATCTAAACGTCAGAAGATTTCGTTTGTAGTTTCGTTACAATTGCTCCAACTCAACCGCTTCGGCTTTGTTTACACTAAAAAGCGTTCTCATAAACGCTGCGTCGTCTTCTACTACTGAATTACTGTCTTGCACTACAGCGCCGCACTGGTTAAATCGCGCCATTGCAGGCTCTTATCTTCGGGTATATGAGGGCGTATAAACGACTATTTGACAACAAAAATATTTTCTTAACAATAATGTCGACTTAGCGTTTCAGCCCTGGTGTGGAGTAACATGCCATGACTGTAACACACGTGAAACATGAAGCTATCCATTTGTTACAGATTGGGGTATTTTAAAAACAAGCAAGTGTGCACCTAATAAAATGGCTAGTGGGTGGATTTATTATCTTTTTAAAACAAATAGTAATTCAGTGTGGATGTCTGTTAATCCATCTGTCTGACACGTCAGAGGTGTAAGGAATTTTCTTTTCCTCTCTCTCTCGCCGCTCACCCCTTTCTACTACACTCTTTCATCCGCTGTAACTGTGAAGCCGCCTCCACTCCTCAACATCAATGACGCACTTACATAAGCACATATATATATATATATATTTTTTCTTTCCCCCTTGCAAAGCAGTCTTTCCTAGGAGCCGCTGACGTGTGAATCCAGGTGACAGTTCCACATGTCTGGATGCTTATGTTTGTTCTGGTGCTTATGGAGATTGTAGATCCTCTTCCCAAAGGCAGAACAGACCACACTGACTGCAGCAGTGCTTCCATGGGTGACTCATTCTGGTGTGTGTGTGCGTGTGTGTGTTAGGCTTGCGATAGGGCTCCAGTAATTGTCACGATGGTGTCTCAGCATGGTGCCAGAGTGCAGCAAGCAAGCAAGAAAGTGAAGAGGATTGCTGCAATAAAAAAAAAAAAAGAAACCAGGCCACGTTAAAGTAAAATAGTTTTGCTAAACAACTCGCATTCCTAATAGCAACAACAATTTTTTTAATGTGTCGCTTGTAAATTAGTTTATGACATTAAATAAGACAAATCAATATTAGTGTTTTCTAGTTTCTATTTCTGTGTGGTGCCACCTAATGAACCCACGTTCCGATTTGGACACATTAACAATAACGTTAATTATATGTTATGTGAAAGAAATCCGTTCCAACCGTCTTTCTATCCTTCTTTATTCCGTTCGGCCATTCCTCACTTCCATCCTTCTTTTTCCATCTTCCACCATCTTCTTTAGTTTTTCCTCTTTTCTATTAATTCTTTCTGTCTGTCTCTCTTTCTGTATTTCTTTTCATTTCTGACTTTTCCTTCCTTCCTTCTATTCATTCATTCAGTTCAGATACGACGGATTTAAGGATTCCAAGTGAACGGTATCTGGTAGAAGCGTACGATGGCTGCTAATAGGTTGGTGTTTGTGCGTTTTTTTTTTAATTTTCATTTCTCAAACCGCATAAAAGTGAAAGATGAAAAAATTTGGGTTAATTGCACAAACTTCATTTCCCTCATCATTCGCTTTGTCGACGGTCCGTTTTTCTTACTTTGTCCTTTTGACTAGCAATTTTTTTAGTTTGTTATTGCATCAGAAAGTTTTTTATCTGCGCTTCCTGCTGTAGAACTGTGCTAGTGTGCATTCATCTGCTTTGTTGTTTTTGGAGTTTTTTTTTTTTTTAATGCTTTCGTTCAATGCGGGAGCGGCACTATTTAACCAAATCACCTGTTTTGATCCGGTGCTCAACCTCATTTGCGGAGTAGCCTGATGTTTCTCTGTAATGTTTCTAACTCCCTTTTAATAGCCTTCACTGAGGGGAAAAGGCTTCTTTTTTTCATACAGCACAGTCATCCCTAGCCTTTGTAATTGGAAGTGTAGACATCCTGAATCTCTGAAGCAGAACGATGAAGTGTGGGTTCAGATGAGGGCAGTGTGAATTGCACTTTGGTAACAGAGAGTCGTGTTTTCTACAAAGAAGTCAGCAGGTGCACGCGAGTCTGCCGTGTAGAGTACATTGGATATTTATTTTTTTTATTTTAGGACCGTTATTAGTTCTGCCGTAGTTGGAATTCTCAAAGTCTAGTCTTCGAGGCTTTTCCCCCCAAGAGACACAACTTCATTATGAAAGAACACCGGTTTTAATCGAACAGTTCCAGGATATGAGGCAGGAACTAAGGCGCTTCCATTTCTGAATTCTGAGTCGATCTACCTGGTCAGAAAGATTAGTCTTTGCTTCCTACGGTGTATTGCAGGACAGTAGTGGGTCAGTGTTTTGCTGAACAAAGATTTGAGGTTGCAGCTGTAGTTTTTTTCTGATTTAGTTACTTTAAATAAGGCAAACATTTTTTGGAAGTCTATACAGCAGCACAAACATAAATGAATTTATAGTAAAAACTCCCGTGGACTCCACTAGACCCCCGAAGGTGTGTATGTGGTGTCTGGTACTAAGATGTTAGCAGCAGATCCTTTAAGTTCTGTAAGTTCCCACGTACATCAAGACTTTACCGCCCACGACCATGTCACCGGTTCACTACTGTATCCCACCCGCTTAGAGTAACATATCCCACCCGCTAACAGTAACATATCGCACCCGCTAACAGTAACATATCGCACCCGCTAACAGTAACATATCGCACCCGCTAACAGTAACATATCCCACCCGCTAACAGTAACATATCCCACCCGCTAACAGTAACATATCCCAACCACTAACAGTAATATATCTCATCCACTAACAGTAACGTATCCCACCCGCTAACAGTAATATATCCTATCCACTAATAGAAACATAATACATGGTTTGCAATTTCACAAAAGGTGGAAAGGGTCTAAAAGAAGTTTAATAAAAAAATGGCATATTAATAAAGGTGTCAACTTTTTATATCCATGCAGCTTTTCATTAAATTGATTATCAGTGTCTACATACAGAATAAGAAAATCTGAACTGAACAGCAGTGATGATGATGATGATGATGATGATAGGGTTTAGTGGTATTTGTTTTAGTAGTTACCGGTGGTGGTGTTGTCTCTGTTATAGCACAAGGCCAGGGCAGCAGTGGACAGCACACCTGCTGAAGCGGCTCCTCTCCATCCCCTGAACACCGGGTTCTGACCTCCCGTTTCCCAGTAAGACCCGGTGTGTCCTGCGGTAACCAAAGCCGCCCACGAGCTCCTTCGACCCTCTAGGATCGTGCGCCACCTGCTGGTCAGTTCCTGGTACTGCGCGTGAAGGTTACCGCTGCCGCCAGAAGCTTCCACGCGCTCCCGCTCTGACGTTATGTTACGTGACGCGGGAATTACCGGATTACTCCTCAAACCTGTTTCAAGATCGTGTACATTGTGTCGGCGCGCGGAGGAGTCACCGGGCTCGGTGTGAAGCGCGCGACAGGGTGACAGGCTGCGTGATCTGCGCATTAATAAGCGCTTCGGTACAGCAGACAACAACAACATCATCTCGCGCGTATTACGGTACCGCGTTCCAGCCGCGCGCGTTTACCGAAGGATAAGTGTGTGCGTTAAGTTGATAAGTTCGGTCAACGGAAAGCTTCCGGTCATTAATGAGAAATAAAAGGTTTACGCAGTCGACAGTCCTGCTCGCAACAAACACGTTGAAGTCGGGACGGCGCGTGCCTCTCGTCATCATAACGTAGTGCATCATGGGAAACTGAGTTCCAAGCAGCGCGAGGACGTTGTAGTGTGGGTGTGTGGGTGTTCACGCTTCACGTTACTACACTTGGTTCCCATTTAATTTCTTGTAGTGAAACAAACAAACAAACAAAAACAAACAAATAAATAAATAAATAAATAAATGCCACATGAGATTTAATTAGTTCCAGAAGTAACAAAAATAAATAAAAAGAAACACAGAAGGCAAGTTTATTATTAAAAGTACATTATTAAATAGTTTTCTTAAGTTTTTTTAATTTAATTTTATTATATATTTGTTAATATAGTGCTGGTACTTGGTTTTCCTATCAGGATCAGACTACTGACATTTTTTCTGACATAAATTACACTTTTTTTTAATATAAACAAGAATTTGATTGGCAGTTAATTGACATTTTCAATATGTTAAATATCATTTGACAACTTAAATCGTTACACGTTACACACTCTCTCTGTCTCTCTCTCTCTCTCTCTCTCTCTGTTCCTCTCACACACAAATTTTACTCACATTTTGATCTCATTATTAAATAACATTATAAATGAATTATCTAAAAAAAAATCCTAAACGTTAAACATTATAAACTGGTTTAGACGTAAACACATTTTGATATTTCCAATAAATATATTTTTAAAAATACCATTAAAAATGTTTACACAAACTTGGCACGATCCTGTCCTGTCACATTACGCTTACTAATACTTTGTACTGTATTTACACACAGTGAAGAAATAAATGTACATGGTGTTCTAGTTCACACACAGCTGTTTAATTGCTTTACTGTTCTGCCTCTGCTCCGGGCTACTTCTTCCTCCTGGTTGTTTATAACTCTTTGAGGAAGTGCCCATGTGCCACACTAAAGGGCACCCCATCTGCCACACTAAAGGGCACCCCATCTCGTGCCTTGATATTTTCTCCTGGACTTCATTTCCCATAATCCTTTGTCGAAGGAACTCATGGTTGGTCTCACCTATTTCCAGACTATTCAGGGTGCACCCAGACACTGACTCTTGCTGAATATTGCTTGATTGTATGCTGTTTGGTTTATTTACTACCCTTGTTTACTAGGTTCCTTGCCTGTGTTTTGACCCTTGGACTGTTACCTGGTTTTTGATGGTTGCTGCCTATCCTGACCCTTGACCCTTGTTTTTGGATTACTCTTTTCTCTTGCCCATGTTGAACCGGGCTCTCTTTTTGGATCCCCAACCACATTGTCACATTCAACCGTATACACGAAACATATCCAGACATGCATCATTATCTAGTGTGTCTACACCAGAGGTGTCAATTCTAGTTCGTGCAGAAATTATCTTCAACCTCAATTTAACACACTTGGTCCAGCTAATCAAGTACGTATTTAAAAACTGCATGTTATCATTCAAATACTTTTTCAAACCAGTTAGACTAAAAGCAGTTCAGCATAGGAAGCAAATCACAACGTTTAAACACACGTTTAAACATATGTTTCTAATTAAATGAATGTATCGGAATATTAACATATTTAAAATGACACTCTTGTTGTTTTAAATGCCTGCAACAACTAACCAAAGTGTTTAAGGACCAAAGATGTCACTTTCCTAGTTCCATGAATAGCCGTTAAAAAGGTCTATAGCTGCTATAAGATAAGTGACAACGGGAACCTGTATCACAAACATTCAATGTAATTATAAGATAATTAAATTAAGCAAAATCACCAGCTTGAGGGCCTTAACATCACCTTCACACCATCTTACTGTAAAAAACACACAAACATGTTTTTCATTTTCTTTCGATCCCTTATACAATCTGAAAGCATTTGCAAGTTTATCAATATGTTTAGTGACTTTGTTTTAGATTTTTTTAGTTTGTAATGTTGCATTAGTTATCAGTATTTTATTGATTAGCATTGTCAAAGCGTTAGCCCTTGACCTGTTTAGCTTGACGTGGAGTGAGTGTGGAGTTGGGCCTGGGGTAGAAGGTTGAGAATGTAAAAAGCGTGAGCACTGGAACGGTAATAATTAAAGGCGCATGATTTAACGTATGTTCTCTTTCAGTAACATGAGCGTTTATAATGTTATTGAAATAGATATAGTTTTACTGAAGCACGCGGACAGACAGTGAAACAGATAACATCAAAATGGTGAGTGAAGGACAAATAAACAGGAGAACTTCAAGGACAAATATGAAGGCGCAAAAAGTCACATGTGCGTACACACACACACACACACACACACACTGAGAGAGGAAAAAATAAAGAAATACGTTTCTTTTTCTACAGAATGTCATAATGATTGTCATCATAAATGTGTGAGTTTTGGAGTAAAATATAGTAAGGAATAATAAATATATTAATGAATAATAATGAAATATAATTGCTTACTATAAACACACGAACATCCAGAGTAAATGTTTACACATAGCCCGAGTGTGTTTATTTAAAATTTTTTATATCAATAATAAGATCTAGTAAATTCTAAAGCATTGTTTACTAAAATTTTTCGTTTTAATTAAGGAAATAATACATGTAAAAAAATGTTTTTAATAATCATTCTATTAACTATAAACGAAATTTTAAAAGTTTAAAATGCTGACTCAGCACATTTCTTTTAAATATTTAATTAGTCATTATTTGGTGTTTGATTCTTTTAAATATC
>JAOUQX010000002.1:14410032-14426023 GCA_028566295.1 Liobagrus marginatus
ATATGCGGAATCAAAGAATTTCACTGTATGTTGTACTGTATGATGTGCATGTGACCAATAAACTTAACTTTAAAAAACTTTTACTTTAACTTTATAAGTCATATAAAGCTTGAAGGATCGGGATCGGTCGATAACCATGACAAGACATCGGTACTCGGTATCGGCCGTTAAAATCCTGATCGGAGCCTCGCTACACAAAAAAAATAACCACACCCACCGTACAGTCGTACGTGTTAATAATTTTTCTGCGTACTAAGATATAAAATATATTTTAAATTAGAAAGAATGTTAGAATTTAGACATTCCTTATCGCATTATTGTTATTGTTGTTTATATTATTATTTTTTACTAGCATAGGTAGAAAGGGAAATGTCTAGCATATTGCGTTGAGGGTCAAACTTTTAATCTTGTCATAGAATCCAGGAGTAAAGTCTTTCTCCAGTTTAGGTGAGCAGTCTTATTTCTGACTCGTATTTTTTGTCACTGCCTTAAATCAGAACGGAGTGTTCTTGGCATCTCCAAGCATAAACAGGAAGTGTTTGTTTTTTCAGTTTGGAGGCATGGGGTTAATCGAGATGAGGTTTCTGTCTGCAAAGACATGATCTTCCTATTCTAGAGTCTGTGGCCCGATTTAGGGATGGGATCTGGTTTGCGGCCCCAAGTACACACATTGGACTTGACCGATTTCTGTCCGTAGTGGCGTCATTCGAAGTCAAGTCAATTTTATTTATAGAAGTGTATATATTGTTAACTTCCCATCTCGTGATGATTGCTCATTTCAGATGAACAGGTCAGCACTTAGCTGTTTTTCTGCCTCTTATAAACACGTTGCGAAGATTTTTTCCGCTGACGGCTGTTTACAGATGACATGCCATGTAAACACTTCCTATTTGTCCCCAGCCATGCTACTTAATCAAAGTGGATACACATGCCACACACTCCCTATTCCTCATTTCCTCTGTCTGCAGACAACATCTACTCATTTCAAAACACTTTGCAGATCTGCAAGAACCCCGGGTCATCCTGGAGGTCAGCGGAGGTCACAATTTGAGAAGTGCACCTGTTTCTTGAGGCGCCTTGTTCTGCCGAAGATTCCTTGCAGATGTACCATCGGAAGAGATGTAATACACAGGCGTCTGCAGACATCCAGCCATTACCCAGGCTCATGTTTCCACTTGTCTTGTTTCCGCAACACAAATCTGCCCACATGGGTGCTGATTTATGGAGTTTGAGGATTCTGCCATGGAACACTTTAGCTTAACAATTTGAAAGGTTTAAAAATGACCCGGGTAAAGGTAAAGATATAGCCATTAAGTTGGTTCTTTGGTGTTTGCAAAAGATCTGTCGGTCACTTGGTTTGAATCTACTGATTTGTATCGGTGTAGTTATTTCTGCTTCTGGTCTGATTGCTTAGCACAACCCACATGGAAATCCCTGTTACTGAGTTTATTAATCCAGTATTCGAACAGTTAGTTGTAGTTATAGCTACAGTGAAAAGATTGTTTTGGTAAGTTTGAAGATTCCAGGAGCAATCAGGTTCAATGTTTGGAAGTGGCACCGTCCACCGATCCGTGTTAGAAAGTTGGCACATTTTAATTAGTAGTAAGTGGATCTTGACCTGCAGTGAAAAACTGTGAGCAGACTGAAAGCATCAATGTAAAAAGTATATAAAGAAAACTGGGGGTGCCCACTCGGAAGTGTGACTATTGCGTATTTGGACTCTATAAATGGAGAACAGACTATTTGGGCTTATTGAACTATGACTGAGAGAAAAGATCTTGAGCAACATAGATTTGTACCACAGAAGTACCACAAAACGCACCGCCAAGGAAAGCAGCTGGCTTGCAATTGCCAAAGGTTGGAACCATCCGGGTATGGTTGTTTGGATTTTACCGTCTCTAAGTAACCGGTAAGACGCTTGTTTTTGATGTGCTATTGAATTTAGATTGCTCAATGTGTGTGATCCATAATTATGAGTGTGATCCCAACCTATCTCTTGCAGCAGTCTAGAATATTTAAATGCTTCATATGTCTAACCAAGAGCAATTCCTTGCTTCATTCATGTCTATGTAATATGTCATTAATAGCCATTAGAGTCTGATCTCACGAATATTATTGTGGCCGAATGATCCCAAAGCCCAACGCCACGCTGCATCTATTTCTTAGAACAATGACGTTTATGATTATAACAGAGACCAGAAACTTCTATGTCCTGACGCAAAATAGATGTGTAATATATCTACATATTACAAATGAATATTAATCATCAGCTCATTTCACCCCCGCCACCCCACCAACCAGAACAGCAAATTACTCCGTAAATAGGAGTCAACCAGTAATTGGCTTGGTGTGTGAGATCACCAATTACCATGGTTTATCTGCCCCAGAAAGGTGAGTGAGTGATGGTCAGTGGCAGTAGAGGTCAAAGCCATTTACCATCCTACCAGTGCTTGGCCGTAACCTTTTTGTTTTTTACACCTGCTTTGACACGCCAACTTAAACATGTTTCTTACATAGCATTTAACACACACGTGTTCTATGTTTGTGCCAGAAAAGGTTGCTTTTTCTGATTATTTTTCCGTTCCATGAGGATGGTTGATTTCGGTGTGGCTCTGGACATTTAGTCTGTGTTTTATGCTGAAAAGCTGTCACGGTGTACCACAGGGCTGAATACTGGGCCCTGAGAGAAAAGGCACAGACAAAGAGAACGATGTGTAGTCTGTTTAAGCCATTTTGGGCTTGGTGATAAATAGAGGTTAGAGAAGGTTCATGGCTCTTGAGGTCTGTTTGCAAAAGCCAGTGATTTACTTATTCTGCAGTTTGAAAGAATGTTTCTGCCTTGCGTTTCCCATTTTCGGCATTTCCTAACACCTTTTCGTTCGGACTGAATTAAAGAACGTTGACTGGTTTACTGCAGAACGCCTTTTTAGTGTATCCAGAACAGAAGCAAGAATATATAGTTGGGTGTTTCTGTAAAACTGACAGTATGTTTGAGTGTAAGCTAAGAATACTGTCCAGATCCTTACCAGCTTCCAGTAATTCCTAAAATGCTGTCAGCCGTGCAGTTTGGATTGCTGCATTACGGGTATTCGAAGGCATGGCTTCCAAGCCTACTATTAAGGATAGAATCTCTGTCTCTTGTTGTATTTTATTGGGTTTGATTGGAGTATTTGCAATCTTTTATTATTATTTTTTTTTTTAAGGTTACAATTAAGAGAATTGGTAAGAGAAGTCCAAAACATGTCCATGGCACTTTAACCGATTTTGATGAGCACCATTCTTCAACAATTTTACTTTTGAGTCTTCCAATGTAAATATTTGGTTTCATACTGTTAAAAAAGATTCCTCTTGGGTCGTTAGATCAGGCTTCTCGTCTTATTGAAAAGGTTTCGGCTAGAGAGCAATCTAATTTGAACCGATTCTCTTTTAGGATGGGGCCTAGAAATGTTCCACCAAGTTGTCACCAAGTTGAGTAAACAGGTTTATCATTGATTACTGATTGGTATTGATCGGATTCCTTGGGTGCTGGTGATGGAGCATGGTTCTCCAATACCCCCCCCCCATTCCCCCCACCGTTTTGCATTCCGGTCTTGCTGTCTGCCGCACTGTAAGAGTACACCGCAATCACCTCCAGGTTAGCACAAGTTCACCATGCTAATTTTCAGATCTATGACGAGATCTGTTGCTGTGGAGTGTGACCACTTCTGCTGCGGTCTCCCGACCTAGCATCTTGCATATTATGTCATCATATCAAAGATGGCCGAGTAAGAGTCCCTGTTATTTTCTTTTCCCGGGAAGTGCATGCTATAATAATGACTGATCAAAACAAAACACAACAGCGATTCGGCGAGTGCCTTTTTGTTCCACGCAAAAAGATCTAAGTGCACTGGAATTTCTCTCCTCTTTAAGGTTATATACCTGCAGGTTATATAGCAGAAGTAAGAGAGGATAGAAACTAAAATTCTGGATGTGTCCCTAGTGATAATATATAATCGCATTCGTGGCACTAGTTCATATATTGTGGCCTTTTAGTAAAGAGGTCCGTAGTTAAAATTGCGTTAAAATGTAGATTATAAATGTTAATGTATTTCCTTTTTTAATCTTTTTTTTTGTGTACATCCTTGCTTTTGTTAAAAGAACAGTGAATTGTTCTGTCTAGCTAAAAAAAAGAGTTATTTATTTCATGCAGGAACAGAAAAATTATTGTCCATACACGAGTCAGCATGTAGTCATATTGAGGCTTTATTGATTTGGATCTCTGCAATCTGCCTTGGGGACCAAAGCTGAAACATCAGCATAACTCTAAAGGTCATAAAGGATGCTGACCAATTGTATTTGAATATCAGTGTTCTATTTCAAGTGTTTCATTATATAAATGTGACCGTAGTTTAAATTGCATTTACAGCATTTGTCGGACAGCGTTATCTCGGAGCGCCGTACAAAAAGTGCTTTGTGTCGCTTATTGATTAATATTTTAATTCTGGTTCGTTAGATCACAAAGAAAGTGTTACGCACCCAAGACGGACGGAAAAGAGCTACTGTTTAAAACCGCATCGAGGTATTTTTTTTCCCTGTGCTATATTAGATAAAGATACATTTTTAATTTTGAAATAACAGGTTGCGGCGTTGACTGGGGGATCATGTAACTGCAATGCTTGCAGCAGTCAATTGGGAATTAATAATCACACGCATCCAGATCTTTTTTATCACATACACATACATGCAGTGAAATGTTTTTATTCGGCAGTATACGAATTTGAAGGCTGGGGTCAGAGTGCAGGGTCAGCCAGAACCTGTGGTGCACCCTGTAGCAACTGAGCAACTTTAACGGCCTTGCTCAAGGACCCAATGATAGTAGCTTGCCTGGCTTTAACCCTGACCCTCTGATCACTGACCCAGAGCCTTACCATTGAGCTACCACCACCAACCCCATGGTCAAAGGTAACTTAAGCCATGCCAGCTGCTTTTCACCTGTAGAGGAGAAAACAATGTATTTTTTTCCCCCCCACCTCTCGTTTTTCTCTTCTTCGTTAGCCGGAGTTGCACTTTTACAATCTCTCCTGAGCCTTCAGAAAAATAGGTTTTGGCAACGTGTAAAATTGCATTTCCCATTCGGTTTTAGAACTTGTGTTTAATACGTTCAAAACGTAAAGTAATCAAGATGCCTAGAAAGGGAGTCTTGAATTACTGACGATACCCTCTGTCTCCCCAGACCTCTGATTTATCTTGATAATCAAATTACCCTGGCCCTTGAGGAGACGAGGTGGCGACACTTATCTGATTTCTATCCTAAAGACATGACCTCTCCTTAAGAGCTACGTTTGATAAACCTCTGATTTGCGTTGATGTTTCCTGAATTCACAATCCTGGTGTTTGCTTGAGTCATGCAAGATGTTCAGAGCCGATTCTAGATTTGAGCATTTGTGTGCGGATGTGTCGGTGTGCGTGAGTCTGATGGAGAGACTGGACATAAAACCAAGTTCCTCTGGGTGTTTTATGGTCCCCAGCCCACTTCCGCTGTCGAGTTGGGTTGAGGAATGTGCTTGTTCGTGATGGTCCTGGGCGGAGTCGGGGTTAGTGGGAAGTGCAGACTGTAAAAGGGTCATTTCCTTTCGTCACGCTCTCTTCCCATAGTGGCTAATATGCACACGCATGCTGTTATATTATGAGGTCAGTGTACATATTAGGATGGGTTAGAGAGAGACGGCACAAAAGTAAAATAGTAAAAGAAGGTGGGGGCAATAGCAATAGTTCCAGTCCCCGAAATGCAGACTCTTAAGCAGTACTTTTGATATTTGCTGCCTAGCGTAGACGGAGCTCAACAAAAGGACGTCTTTAGTCGTAAATAAGAACAGTGCTATACTTTTGAAGCAACTTTTATGGGAGCTCAGCTGCCCTGGGTATATATGAAGGTCACAAGGTTAAAGATTTTCTGAAAGGGGTGAGTATACATTCTGCAATTTAATCACACTGAAAGACTATCCAAACTGGCCAGACATTTTAGAACAGGATCCAGATGTATTTGCAGCATGCAAAGCTTTAAATAGAACGAATGCCACTGTTTAGTCCAGGCTGTATTTGGGGAAACATTCTCATTAAAGCTTTGCAAATATAACTGTGTAAACGTGCTTTGCAGTAGATGGCCAACGACGGTTGAGACCCATCTGTCTCCTTTCTGTTGTTGCAAGTGGTATGAAATGGAAATGTCATAGGGTTTTATCTTGTATTGGGGCACAGAAGACCTTAATTCAGTTCTTCATAGTATCTGAATCGGAAAACTATTCCAAAGAGTATTCTTTAGTGGCCTGAGCTCAACTGCATGGCAGATATGGTGTTTGGGAATGATTTTGTCTGGAGTAGCTGATAAACTGACCCACCGAAGCTACTACTTACACTTGTTTGACTCTAAGGAAGGCTGGCTCGGCTGGCGGTCTGCGGTAAAATTATGGAACGCCACTATTCAAATGGGAATTCTAGGATTCTAGTTGGACCCAGGGAGAATTAAGGGATAGTTGGTGACTAATCGTATTCAGAGTATTTAAAAAAATGGCATGCGCCTTTAAAAGCCAGGCAAGTCCCTGGGCACCAATGTATTTTAACTGATTGCTTTTGTATATATGTATGTATCCCCAGCCTGAGATCCTCTCCCCAACACCATACCAAAAGAATGGCCTTATGTTTTACAATTGGGCTCTGAACTCTACTAGTCTCTGATCCTTTCCCCAGAGAGCCTAAACATAAAACTCAGGGTCAACATTAAACTGGTCTTTATCCTTTCCTATGCAGCTCTACCAGTGAACCTAAAGCCGACCAAATGACTGCAATACAGATTCTAAACTCAAAAATCATGACTGACCGCGCTACTTTTCTTTGGGTAGTGAAAGCTCATTGGTTAACCAATTTAACTATTGGAATATTGTCCGGAATGTTTAAGTCCCAGCACAAGCATGCTGCCACTATTTGGCCCTTGAATAAGACCCTTTACCATGAACCAATAAAGTTGTCTTTTGAGCAGTTAAGGTTTAAGGGCATATCTGAATTAGTGGATTATCTGGCTGGCTGTACTCTTGGGGAAAATTGCACTAGCATTTTAAAGCCTTAAACTCAGGGTCTACACTTCCCCAGCCTTTATTTATTCCTCTAAGGAACCACCATATAGCCTAAAGTCGAAATCCCAGCTTTAAACTTCACCCAGTCTGACTCCAATGCCATCACAGATCCTACAGATCCACACAGTTTCTCCCTAAAACCACAAAGTCTGTTCTGGGTTCTACCTGTCGAAACTCAACCCGATACTTTTGAAAGTTTTGATATTCTTTACCTTCTTTTCTCACTGCATCTGTAAAAGTAAAGGCAGCTTGGGAGATCAGAATGTAAGGGAAACTGATGAATGGCAAGGAAAGCCCAAAGTAAGCTCGGACATATGTTTAGAGTTTGTCCTGCATCTAATATATTATAAATTCATGAACTACCCATATGCTTAAACTCCATCAGCACTCTTTAGAAAGACCTGAGGTTTTAGCACAGTTGAATTTCCATTGGTTGGCATAGATCTTTGTTCACTATAGATCAGTTAATTATAGGGTACTGTTTAATGTGTATGTAGGTATGATCAGTTCGATCATAAAAATATTACAGGCTATGCTCGGGGGTTGAAATACTGTGATATTAACGCTAATGTCATTTGGAAGCCCCCAAATGAATATAGAAAAAGGAACTCCTTGTTCTCACAGATTCAAGTCTAATCTTATAGATAAGACTTGAATATCATTGTGTCAACAAATGACCTTTGCTGAAATCTTGAAGTTCGACCTGGCTACTAGGCATGGTGTAAAGGCTTGATGCGCACATTTCAGGAATGATCCGCAACCCTGCAGCCCTTTGTTCTCCAGTCTGCATCTGTTAACCTTTCACCTTACAGAAACGTGACACAGCTTAGCAACATATGATGCTAAAATGCCAAGGCAACCCTTTGCCTAAGATTGTCTGACTAAGGAAAGAATCAAAGAGCAGAAATCCTTCATGACCAAACCGAACAGAGGGGTTCGTATCAACCTGTCGCTGCTCTGAGTGAGCTAACATAACATACGTTTGGAGGTACTAGAAAGAGGAGACGATGGGATTTGGTGCTTTTGGCCTGGGACACGTTGGAAAATTTCAACAATTGAGCAGCTGCCGAGTCAATGATTCGGTTATATTTTCAGTGAAAATACGGTCTTGGACTTGGTCAAAGTCACGAGGTCGCTGAAGATTAAAGCTTATAGTGAATTTGGTTGAACAGATGCTCGGAATAGTAAAATAAAGTGAATAATTTGGCTTACCCTATGTCACTTCCAGTACGCCATACGACTGTATAGCAAACAAACAAAAGAAAACGATTTCCTTCTCCGCCAACCCCCCATGTGTTAGAGACTTATGGAATCTTCCATCAAATGGACAGTGATATGAGCTATCAGGTTCCATTTGAACCCTGATAAAACATAGGAATGCACTGTGGAGTGCGTCTGGAATGGAGACACAAGCCTAAATAGTATCCATTTCATATTTAGCCCCCCCCATCCCACCCCCACTATTTGCAGGTTCTCACAGCAACAGATGTATTTGCCAGCTGAAAAGTGGGTCAGTAGTACTACACTTTGAAACCCCATCCCGCATTGAAACAACTCTTTTGATTGGATGTTTGGAATCTACAACGTATTCCATGGGCCTATTTTACTACCTTTAACCCACTATCCATTTTAAAGCATTTAAAGATAGAATTAAAGATTTGTAAGTCTGGAAACCTTTGTTAATATAAAAGCAACTGTAGAACGTCTGCGCTCATGATAAACCTTGGGAAAGCTCTACTTATACTGTCTTGGTGGAAGAAAACACATTCATACACCTAGCGTCGAACAAAATCAGACTATGCCTTAGCATAAGCTGTGTTTTCATATGGAGAAGTTCTCGTTATGCTATGACTGTAATGATGTAATAAAAGGTCTGCTTGGAGGACGAAGGCGGCTAATCTAAACTAAGGAAATAGAAAACAAATGATGGGATCCACCATCTTCCAACCGATCAGGACAGCCAACCACTTTGCCGTCCGTCATTTTGCCAGTTAATGCAGAAACCATGCATGTGGCATGTCTCTACAATGTTTTTTATTTTATTTTTAATTTTTTGGGGGAAGATTACATGCTCCTTTTGGAGGCCATTAAACATAGAGGTGTTTTCTGTACCTTTAAACAATCGTTAAAAATATTATTTCCCCAGGATGTTTGGTGTCCCGCTTTAATGCAGTCTAAAACTTTTTTGGCAAGTTCAATTATTCCATGTAATAAGTTTAATCATTTTCTAAGCCTAGGCCTTTTGCTTTATTTTAAAGAGCATTGTAAAAGCAAATCGGAGCAATGCACTTTAGGAAGATTTTTTATTTTTTTTGCTATCATTCTGAAATGCAAGCAGGCTAAAATTGAGTTCTGGGCTCTACAGCAGATGTGGACATGGTTTTAATTTCTGGTAGACAATGAGCGAACGAAATGGCTTTTTACCGACATGCTTCGTAAATCCCTGCTTTTCCCAGATTTAACTGAAGTATTTACGCCCCCAGAGTGAAAAAAACATAAATATATGTAGCCAACAAGCCGTCTAAGCTGTTTGCTCTAAATGAAGCCTAGGGCCAGCAGACGAAATGTGGCACGGAGACATGGGACAAAAGGACTCTGATATGCAGACATGTAAAATAGATGTCTGATGCTTTGTTAGATGAAGCACTTCACTTGGCTCCTGCACACATGGCTTAGAAATACAAGTTCTTCTTTAAGGAAATTCCCGCAGACTACAATCTGGCTGATTCAGAAGACCGCTTGGCACAGGGTTTCATGCTGAAAGATGGAACTATACTTGTATCTGAGGCTTCTCCTTTTTCAAGCTAGATCTTATCTGACAAGGGGATGAGGAGGAAATCGTTTAGAGGGGTTGGAGGGGGCGAGGAGACTGGCTTAAGGAAGGACGGCTTTGTTTGTCATTCCTAAGAATCTTGCTCATCGGCTTTAGTGCACGTAGGCACAGTTGTCCAGACATGGCCATCGTAGGGAGTGTATGTACTTAATTACCCACAGGGTTTGCTCATCAACATAAACGTGCATGCATGTTTATAGTTAAAGTGGTTTTTGGAACTGGCATCTCCAAATGTCTGTCTTTTTTTGTGCCGTCCCACGTGAGCATTCCCGTGTTACACAAGCCTACAAACAGTGCTTGCTTTCAAACGACAAGCGCAACCGTGGAAAGTGTCCCCTGCAAATGCGCCATGAAATTACTCTGGGCTCTTTATTTCACGGTTAGTGATGGTCATTTATCAATTCAGATGGTAACTCTGCGCTCATTTTTGTCTCGAAGTGGAAAGTACACAGCGCAGAAAACAATTTAGGGATGTGTGTATACACTGTGTTTATCTGGTGTGTGTGTGTGTGTGTGGGTTGGTTGGATGGGAGAAATTAAACAGGCTTTCAGTGAGTCATTACACCAACGTACTTATTAATTATCTTTGCTTCTATATTAGGGCCAAGAGTGCGTGAGTGTGTATTGTTAAGGCAGCACATGTGTTTGTGTTCATCATATCCATTTTCTCCCTGACATAAATATAGAGATTATGCAACGTGCAATCGTTTGTCATCTCCATAACTAAAATCGTAAAGGAGAACATTGAAATCAGGACAGCTGTGCAAATCTTGTCGTGATTATCTTTGGTTTATAGAATGATCAAATTGATGGATTGCTAATTAACTTCTCAAATGGTTAGGGCTCCGGGTTGTAAATGGGGGTGTCGGGGTTGAAGCTCCGGTAATGCCAAGCTGTCACTATCAAATAATTACATTTCATATAACATGCTCAGGTATGCTGTCAAAGTTGAGCACATTTATATGTATATGTATGCTGCTCCTTGTTTACCGTGAGCTTTCTAATTTAAATTCGGCCCATTCAGGCCATGAATGCCAGCCGCTGTTATGTTGTGAGTGGGACTCCCAGACTAAAGCTGAATTCTGAGGATGGAAGATAAAGTGGGCTTTAAGCCCTTACGGCACACAGCAGGCAGAGGTGTTTGGTCATGGTGCCATGTGTGTGGGGCATTAGTGCATTCATTTGCTGAGGTGCAAGCCTGACAAAAACCCCTTACAGTGTATATTATAGTACAATTGTGTGGGGTTGGGGAATGGGGGATAGGGGGCAAACGTAAAGTCATTGAGTCATATTCCATCAATTATTGCTTGCAGAGATGTCAGTCATGGGCTTTAACAGGCCACGCACACACACAGGTCACTTTACACAAAGGCATTTCTTTCATTCTTTTTAAAGTTATTCTTAAATCCTAGAATAAAGGATCCTAAATTAGTGAACAACTGAAACATTTCCATTCTAGTTTGTTCTTTTGCCAGGACACAATTGTTCAAGTGTTCATTACATTATATCCATTCAGCCACTTATGCAGTTTATTATGCAGCATGCCTTCCTTCCGTCCTGCACATGCCTCATACCAGGTATAGCGTTCCTACGCCGACCAGTGATTGACATGCCTTCTTGCACCAGCAACATTTTTCTTTTCCCATCCCAGCCTGATATATTGCTTCATCATTAGTGAGACATAATAAAGAGAAGATTCACTTTGACACTGTGGGAACGCTAGTGATTTGAGCCAGAAGGTAAGGATTGGCTTCACGTATATAGAAATGATCTAGCACATCAACATTAGCACCAACTGTCTGTGTAGTGTAGAAAGGATCTCCAAGAACGGACAGGATGATGTGACCCACATCTCCACACTCACTTCTTTTCTCTTGCGCTCTCTTACCCTTCTTCTCCACCGACTTCCAGCTACCGACTTGTAGCATGAAGTGATGGGCGAGAATAAGAATTGAAAGGTTTTTTTCCCTTTCTGACTGCGTTCTCTGTACACCACCGCTCTTTGCATGCACAGTGGATGTACTTTGCCTCAAGGCCCGTGGGAGATGGGTTGCATGTGTGCAGCCAATATTACGCAACCTTAATGCAAAGAAATGCAATACTACTAACCTGAATGCTTTATCCTTCTTTTGCCAGACTGTTTAAAAAAAAAAAGTCTCTCTCTTTCTCACCTTCCATTTAGGATGAAGGGGTAGCGTTAGCTCAGTGGTTAAGGCGTTGGACCGCCAAGCTACCACTGCTGGGAATTGAACCCTGGTCTTTGTATAAGCAGTCCAACTGCACCCCTGGGCACTGCACCCATAAGCAGCAGCAAGGCCCTTAACTCTCTTTACTCTGGATAAGAGCGTCTGCCAAATGCTGTAAATGATGATGGCGTGCCATCCATCGTGAATTCTTTATCTCTAATTAGGGATTCATTTTCCTCACCGTGTCTTTGCGGAGGATGCGTTTCCTCTTTGCTGACCGTGAAGGACTCTTTTAATTGCCGCACAGTGCATCTGCAGGAGCTTTGCACCACTCGAATAAATGATGTGATGTGACATCACAAAAAAAAAAAATATATGGCATCATGTGGGTAGGTGCTGATGCATTGCAATTGCTTTACCGCTTGTGTTAAAATGTAGTTTGATCGCGAATTTTTTTTTCATTGCTACATCGAGCGACGCAACGCATCGATCGCATCGATCCCTCGTCGTTTACACATCACTGGTTCAATTATGAACTCTTCGTAGAGTATTGCTTGTTTTTGACCACATCTGTGTGAGTTTTCTGTGTTCCAGAAACATGCTGGTAAATGAATGTGCCTTTTTAAAAGGAACCCATTAGTGTAACGGGTGTTCTCAGTGTAGGCTTTAGCCTTTTATCCGTTACCCAACCCAGCCGAGGGATGAAGCAATTACTTGAAATGAATAAGTTGGAAGAGATGTGTTTCCTTTCTGACAGACTGATCCCCATTGTTGTATCGAGCATGGTCAAGAGGATGTGAAGGCAGAAAAGAGAGAGCGAGAGAGAGAGAAAGATAGAGATACAGAGTTAGAGTCTGGGAGATCAAGAGAGTAAAAAGAAATGGGTCAAATTTGACAGGCTGGGCTAGTTAAGTAATAATGTCAGTGCAACTAAGTACAAACCATGAATAGGGATTGCACAAAAGAACAGTATGACGAAAAAATAATTACAAAGTAATTCAAGCTATTCCGATGCTGCATGCTGGTTTGAGGTTGGTACCTTCATCGTTTTCCAGTGTCACAGTGTAGCGTGCTCCCGTGTCACAGTGTAGCGTGCTCCAGTGTAACGGTGTAGCGTGTTCCAGTGTAACAGTGTAGCGTGTGCCAGTGTAACGGTGTAGCGTGTTCCAGTGTAACGGTGTAGCGTGTTCCAGTGTAACGGTGTAGCGTGTTACAGTGTAGCGTGCGCCAGTGTAACGGTGTAGCGTGTTCCAGTGTAACAGTGTAGCGTGCTCCAGTGTAATTCCAGTGTTTTCTGTTTTGGCATCGAGGTGGTGGAATAAACTTCCCATCAATATCCGAACAGGCGAGTCAAGAATGAGGACCTGCCTCTTTCTTAAATAATTAGCACTTGAATAAGGCCTTTTTTTTTTTTTTTTCATTTTCAGATCCTATTTATCATACACATACATGCAGTGAAATGTTTTTATTACACATATCCCAGCATGTGAATTTGAATGCTGGAGTCAGAGCGCAGGGTCAGCCAGAACGAACGGCGCCACTGGAGGAAGTGAGGTTAAGGGCCTTGCTCAAGGACCCAATGATGGTAGCTTGCCTGGTGCGAGGCTTGAAGCCCCGACCCTCTGACATCCGCCAAATGCCATAAATGTGAATAAATTTTGATGGAGTACCCACGTTATTTAATTCCTAAGCAGATACAGTTTT
Organism: Liobagrus marginatus; assembly: GCA_028566295.1. Lineage (NCBI taxonomy): Eukaryota > Metazoa > Chordata > Actinopteri > Siluriformes > Amblycipitidae > Liobagrus > Liobagrus marginatus. The sequence continues at coordinate 14,423,865 of JAOUQX010000002.1, forward strand.
TAAATATACTTTTTGTCCCAGCTGGGGTCAGAGTTCAGTTGCAGGGTCAGTTCCTTGATGCAGGAGGTTGGGTTGATGGTCAAGGGTCCAGCAATGGATGCTAGGCAGTAGTAAGGCTTGGGCCCCCATTCTGCGATATGTGGATGAAGGAACTCTTCTTTCGCTTTTCCTCAGTAGTCCTTTCTGAACCATTAGGGTTAATTCAGACAGGATGGGCAATCAGTGGACCGTTTGCATTCCAAATCTCTTACTCGGTCTAATTTCCTGTTAAACTTTGCAGCCATACTGTAATGTTTGAGTGACCGTTATCTTGGCCTACTTTTCTGCTCGGTGTTGGCCGATCGTCAGGCTCCATGCCTAATTATAAGCTTATTTTCAGAGTGTGTGTCTGTGTGTGTTGAGTACAAACTGCGTGTAATCTTGTCCGGAGGTCATGTGGACAGATGGATAGCCTCTTATCAGGTGAGTGTGAAGAGGCATTTGACAAACATAAGCATACAGTACATGTCCTCTGGAGTAGTCATGGAGAACCCAACGTCAAATAATGTCCCAAGTGATATTTTGTTGGGGTTCATTTCTTCAGTAAAGGGTGTGTATTTCTTTAACAGTTTGCACTTAAGGGAATATGGCGGGAAATCTTTATTACTACACTAAAGAATGCCAACGACAAAAGCCATCATTGGTTCCGCTGAGTTTTGATCACAAACCGACACGAGTGCTGAATCTGCCATGAACATGGCAGTGTGTTTCCATGGGAACAGCAGACGTGGAAGTCCCCTCACATTTGGCCCTTTCTGGTTAACATGCAGTTCCTGCCTAGCTTTTCCTGCGCTCTGTATTGAATGTCTGCTTAAATATTTGAATTTGGATTTTCTCTTTAGATTTCTTGATCATATGATGAATATGAATCGACATTGGCCGAAGAATTCTTCTGGTTCCCGGGTTTCGGAAATTTATTATAAATAAAGACATTAATTTCTGTGTTTTTTATGTAAATTATTTATTTCAACATGGGCTACAAATGGGGCTTGACCCCGTTAATTTCTGCTTGCAGCTATATTTATTATTATTATTAGGTTGGCTTGAGAAAGCCAACCTATTTAAAACCGATTTAAACTTATTATTATTCTTCTTCTTAGACTCATTTTCTGCGGGTATCTCTTCCTAGAGTTTTAAACATACAACCACCAAACTCGGACACTACCTTCGGCCTGGTCTGACTCGAGTTGCTATATCTTTAAGGACCGATCCGACTTAAGGTTTTCCGACAAATGACCCGGAAAACTCTGAAAATTCCCTTTGGATTCACTAAGGGGTCACAAACTTTTAAGCACCCTATATCTCTACATCAGACTGTGAGGCTGGGGTTGACCTCATTGGACTAAGCTAGCAGCCACTAAATGCTGGCCCATGCTAAAGTCATTCTAGCATTATGCTACCAAACATGTTAATCATGTTAGCAAAATGCTAACAAAAATTTCTCAAGCCAACCTCTCAAAGTTTGTACACAAACTTTACACTCTAGTTATTATTACACTTATAATTACTTTAGGTTGCCATTCATAGCATAGATAGTTCTTTACTTTTGTATGACGACATCTACATCGGCAAAATTCAATTACACAGATTTTAAATCGTAACCATTATAAAATAACTTCTTAATGAAATATTACTACCTCTGTTTAATTATTTTTACTGCCTTTTTGCCCCCACTTCCGCATGAGGTGCAACGGTCACGGGTACAAGCCGTAGCTCTAACAAAAACGCTCAAGCTCCCAGCCTTCAAGTTGTAATAACGAGTTCTACGAGGACGTGAACGCTTTTTAAAAGTTAGCTTGAATATTGTGTTATATAATATTGTATTATGCGTGGCGTGTACGCAGCAGCATAAATGAATAACGAAATCCATGCAAGCACATGAAAAAGAAAAGGACCTACTTTGACCTCTCACACGTTCGCACTGAATGGGGAACGGACCCTCATAACGACTTGACCACTGAACTATTATTAGAGAAAGCAGTAAAAAAAGGGTGGTGGTGGTGGCTCAATGGTATAAGGCTCTGGGTCAGTGATCACAGGGTCGGGGGTTCAAGCCCTGCACCAGGCAAGCCACAGTCATTGGGTCCTTGAGCAAGGCCCTTAACCTCACCTGCTCCAGG
>JAOUQX010000002.1:14499017-14509164 GCA_028566295.1 Liobagrus marginatus
AGTGCTGTGATTAACTGCTGATTGTACAGGATGTACCCCGCCCTAACTCACACACTAAGTTATCTGGGATTGACTCCCAGCGCCCCCACGACCCTGAACAGGATAAACGCTAGATAATTTAAAGTGAACAATGAATGAATATTGGGTTATTGATTGTTTTTGGATGTATTTTTCCAAATTTTGGTTTACCCTATAATGCTTTCGAGGGTTTATCGCACTTGATCAAATAAAGCCTCGCTGCTTCAGTGCTGCACCTTTTTTCACAAGGAAGAAAAAACACCTATAGCACAATTCTAAGTTCTCTGGAAATAAAACTTAGTACTGTATATAGCATTGGTTAAAGTTTTACAGATCCTTTGATTAAATGTAGGTTTAAAAAAAACTATTACTTATTTTCTCTACAAACTAATGACAGCACAATATAGCAACAGGTAGTGAGTGTGTGTCTGTGTGTGTGTGTCTGTGGGTGTGTGTTTCACAGCAAGTAAAGAACAAAGCCACAAACCGTCTCACTTTTTATATTTATTTAAAAGTAAGACCTTTTCACAACAGACACATACAGCTCCACAAACGACTGTAAAAATCTTTGAATGATTTTTCCACTCCTATTAAAAGAATCAGGATGTGTGTATTACTTTTCTTTTCTTTTTTTTTTTATGGAGAAATGCTGAGTCATTCACTCGTATTCATACAGCAATGATATCAGCGTACATGTACAGTAGGTATTGAACGCACCTTCACCGGTTCTGTGCAGGAGTCGACACTAAACTTCCGGTGTATCCTTTCACCAAATCTCCACCAAGGATTTAAGGAAATATACATCTCGAGTTGCTGTTCTGTTTTTATTCGCACTTTTCATTGGCTCACTGTGTGTTGGCAATGCATCCTGATATGAAGTAGTGCACTTTTTGCATATGGCTCTGTTTTAAAAAGACGGCGGAGTGTTATTGCCTACTGGGATGCGACGGATAAGAGAGGTGCGTTCATTCAAATTCAGACCGATTAAAAACGAAGCATGAGATACCCACAAACATCATCGGGGAAAAAACATGTTTACGGACAATAAAAAGTACAACTATCGAGAATACCATTTGCATGTTTTATTATTATTAATTAATAATAATACATTTAAATAACCAAAGAAACAAATACTCACATACATATTGCTGTTTTTGTCGTCGTTTTCCGGCTTTTAAACGGTTAAAGCGATTACAAAAGAGAAACTATTGGTCCGAAAAGCACGACATGTACATAAAGCTTAAAACTAGACGAAGGAGTCCCAGACAGACTGGATAAAACGCGCAGTCAGTCCCCGCGTGCGTTTGGCGTTGTATTGATTTTCCCGCCAAACTCGTTGTGTCGCTATAAAAAAAACAAAAACAAAAAAAAACACGTTAACTCTGATTAGATTCCAACATCAATAAGCGACGACGAATAAAATCCTTCAAATGTTCAAGTCAGCGTCGTCCCACGTCGTTCTTTTCAGTCTTACGCCAAAGGTCTATAAACTTTGGGCCGGTCTGCTTTTTTATCTTTTTTAAAAGAAACATTAAAAGTTAACAGTCGGCTCGAATATTGCGATTGCTATACTTTCCTCACCACCGTAAATTCTATGTGTTTTGTGAACCATCGTTGTTCCGAAATACACAGATATATTTTTAACCGGCGTTGAGAAGTCGACTGTAAGAGGGACGCCATTTTGTTTTGAAATCAATCCGAGTAATAATAGTGCATTTGTTCCTGTATCTGGCAACCCAGGCCCAAGCAGTGATTTAGGGACCATTTGTCTGAAAGTCTACACAAAAAGACATTTATTAACCAAGCCATCCATAAAAGCACACTATAAAAAGTAATACATAGTCATCATTATTTCGGTTTTTAATACCACAGTGTCTGCCCCAATAAAAAGCAGTATTGCCGTGTAAAGGGTTTGAGGCGGAACCTTATATGGCTAGAGTTTGTCCTCAGGTAACACAAATCGAGTTGTGTTCCGACTTGTTGATTGCTTGTACGACTTAATGCTTGTGTGACTCGCTCACACACACACAAAAAAAAGAAAAAAAAGCCATCCCTGACATTAACTTCAGCGAAGTGTGTTTGTGTAGGTGTGTTTTTCATTTACATAGAAAAAAAATTGATGTAAAAGGTTTGCAACATGCCAGGTTGAGATAGTTTTAGAGGTCAGCCTTTAATAATACATGTTCATTTCTTTTCTGAGGAATTCAGCAGGACACGATTTACAACATGGACGATATAAACATGGGCCATAAATACAAAAGGTGAATCGTGTAACTCATGTAAATGGTACGCTGGTTTCGAAGGCATGTGCTTGATTCTGTAGCGATCCCAAACCGTGTACCGTGCAGGGATGTGACTTTTTCCAACGCGTCTTCATGATCGAACTGTTGCGAACCGACAGGAAGCGTGTTGTATCCAGTCACGGATCGTTGTAAGATGGAGGTCTCGACGCGTGTCCTTCTCGGCGTTTGATTCTCACGGTTGCGAATTGATCGTTGTAGCTGAAACGACGTGTGTGGCAAAAATGGTCATACGCTTAAAAACAAGACATTTCCCATTTGAGATGGTTAAATAGAAAAGATCAAGGTAGCCCTTGAGAGTTCTCGGCTCCGTACAGATGAGGTTTCGGGTCCGTCCCATAAAGGGGATTCGTCGGTTAAGAGTGCTGAGCTGAAAGGGCAAAGGAATGAGTGCCGAGATGAGTTCCTCAGAGAGCTAGCAAGGTGGGCGAGTTGAGCGAGTCCGAGGATTGATCTCCACTGCTACTGCTGCGCCGGTGGGCTTTGGAGCACGACTCGGAGGAGGGTGAAGGGCTTTCAGGCTCCAGCATGTTGGGGTAAGTGAAGATGAGGCTAGGGTTGCTAGGAGTGGACACCGGCGTGGAAGCAGCAACCACAGGAGTGTTGAGGCTGTCTCCGTCCGAGCAGTAAATCCCTCCACCCAGGCAGATGGGCTTAATGACAGAGTGCTGGCTCTTCACGTGCTGCTCTTCTTCCTCATCCTCGTCATCATCCTCGTCATCATCATCCTCCATGGGCTCCTGCTTCACCACGATGGAATGGCGGGTATTATGCGCCGACCGGGTCAATAGATTGGGACGCATGGTGGTTAATTGCAGAGGGGCGCACTGCTCAGTTAGGGATCTCTGGTGGCGTTCCTCTGGAGGAAGTTTACACACAGGGTTGTGGGCCACCAGCATGAACTCCAGCTTGTCTTTCTCCTTCTGAAGTGTCTCGATCTCTTTCTGCAAGTCTGCTTTTTCCTCCTCCAGCTTTTCAGTTTCCTTTATTAAAAAAAGAAAAGGTCAGATATTAATACCAAAAAAAAAAAAAAAAGGGAAATACACTTACACTTTGTAAAACACTAGTTTCCATAGCAACCGACCACTAACAGGTTTTGCAGGGTTTTAATCTTTTGCTGTAAATGTTATTAGATGCAATCAAAGCAAGGACACGATAAAGAACTTTTATTTGCATAGTTGTCAAATTATTGCTCATTCAAGAATAAAGAAATGTAAATGTTTTGTTTAAAATAATAAGAATGTTGTCCAACTGGATGAAATTTTGTAGTAATCTTTTTGGACAGTGTAAAATTTGACCAACCTACAAAGCACAGGTTTTTTTTTTTTTTTTCAGCACAGTTAAAAACATCAGTAAAACCTTTTATTTATTTATTTATTCCCCCCCCCCCTTCCTGGTTATAAGGAGCACCCGTTGTAAAAGCACAGTGAGCAGACCTGCTAATGATTTAGGGTTAGTGTTTACAGTGGCACTGCCCGAACTGGTTCAGCTTGCTGCCAGCGCTTGCGTAGACTTAGCAAAAGAGCCCAAGCGTTTTAGCTACATCCATTACCAAGCGCTGTAGCTGTTTACTGTAACCAACATCACACACGAAAAATAGAATGAAGAGTCCAAATGTACAGGATGTCCGAAAAGAACGTCACATTAAAAGCTTTGAACACATGGTATTTTAATGAGCCTTACTGAACAGTTGATACCGAGGGATATGTAATCCGTCTCAAATATGTTCGAGATAAAACCCTCAACATTGATTTCAAATAATCAATTCATTCCAATCTAATCAAATCATATTTAAACTTCTTGGTCCTTTTTTTATAATACACATTTACAGCAGGTTTAGAATAAACAGGGCAAACCGTTTTGCAAGCTGGTGGTTTAACGGTACAAAGCTGTTTTTGTGTCTCAGAAAGTGCACCGATGCATTTAATTTTATAACAAACCTTTATCCTCATATCAACTCGTGAACCGTTTAGGAGGATAGTCAACAGACTCAAACAAACGAGCCATTGTTGCTGTCGACACGCCCAGACTCCCATTTGCCGTAATTTCGTCGTACCACCCAGGTACAAGTACTAAATTAGTAGCTTTAAACCGTATTGGGTTTTTGTGCAGAAGTATGCGTTTCCCAGTCTGCCTGAGGGGGGGTAGGTGGGCGGCTATTTAAAAAAAATAAAAATAAAAAATCAGACGGCTCGGCTAGACGATATTCTCTTCCATCCGAGTGCCTTGACTTCATTCCATCGGTATGAGGAAGCAGGAAGCTAAAAGCAAAGAGCAAAGTAGCCACCGCAATTACGACGAATGAGACGGAGCGAGAGAAAGAGAGATCAAAGATTTGTGACTTGTTCCTTATTTGGTTAAGTTTGAGGAGGATAAAGATAGCAGTGTGTGAAGTTTAATGGCTCATGGGGTTTCCTCCTCAGGCAATGTCAGACATTGGGTTTTCACCCCCGCGCAGCACATTCCTCTCTCGTGACACTTGAGAGATGGCATTGTCGAGATAATTAGCTCCATCACAGCTGGTACATTCTGTTTAAGTCGACGTCCCGACGTTGTACCAGACAATGCTGGTGGTTTAAAGCCACACAGCCTTTGTAGCGTCTGAAGGCCATCGAGATCGAGACGGAATAAACATGACACGCTCGCTGCAGCTACATAATACGTAACACTCTAATTAAACAAGGCGCTGAAGAAGGCCAGATGGCGTCAAGGTTCTGGGAGTATTCAAACACCGCATAGGTATTCGATCCATTCTCACCGAGGTGCTATGACAAAGCGGATTCTTTACACACATTTATATCTTATACTGTATAGGGTGGAGCTACACGAGTGGGTAAACTCACCCCTTGCAGCATTTCGGTCAGCTCTCGCCTACGGTTACGGCACTTAGCAGCAGCTAGCTTGTTCCGTTCTCGCCTCACTCTTCTTTTCTCCTCTTCCTCTGGTGTCAACTGTATGTACAACAGAAGACGTGAGCGGACATGTAGACGCAAAACTGTTCACATACTTCAAAACAATGCAGTGTATTCAATTCATAATAATAATAATAATAATATTAAAACAGAAACAGAAACCTGTTCATCTCTCTTGCGTCGTCCTCGGGTATCGCCGATCGAGCGGATCACCCCAGGGCGCGTGAGGGCAGTGTGGCCGAGGAGGCCTGGCCCGCCGGGCATCGAGAGGCCGTACGGGTGCGAACGCGAATATGGGTTCGACATAGAGGTGATGACTGTGGGCTGAACCATCCACTGCAGGTCCTGGCTGGTGGTTATGGCATTAATAGTTGGAATAAAGGCACTGCTAGATCCAGGCATGTCGAGTCTGTACTTCTGAAAAGGAAACAGGGAGAAAAAAAATCTAAATAAAGCCATGTGATTTGAACAGATTTGTTCTTCCAGCCATACGCATTTCCACGCAACGCGCTTCTAAATTTTGTGATGACTCATGTTAGTTCATGAACCCTTTATCTCTTTCATGCACTGTAGTCAGTCATCGCAGTATAATGAATCACCACATGCTGCAACACCGCTGACAGTGTTTCCCTTACTAGTGACATGCTGGGTGATTGTGGGAAAGCCCATATTATTTCCACACGGTGTTCGGTTAGGGTTAGGGTTAAGCTAATGACCTTAGTGATGTAGCGGGCAACACAGATGTCAGTATATAGAAATGACACAGATTCGTCTAATGTTTTCCTCTCAGAAAAAGATCTTCATTCAATTTTTTTTTTTTAATAATTCTAGACTGAAAACTGCGCATTAGTAAATAAATGATTTCCAACATCAATAGGACCAGAACATATACGCATATTAGAAGTCCATAATGTATATATTTCTTGTATAATATATGACGACTACAGCAATATTGTTGCAGGAGGCTCCTGATAGTTTGCCATAACTTCAGCTTGTCCTAAATATCGATCGATTTACCCATGTGGCACAAACGATTATGCATTTATAAGATACTCTGCTCCTTTTTTTTTTTTAATGTATTTTTATAAGGGCTTAGGGTTAAAGGTTCTAGACTATTGATCAGAAGGTTGTGGTTGAAAGCAAAGCGCCATCAAATTGCTAAACGTCATCGGCGCATCATAAGTCTAAGTAACTTTGGTTAAAAATAAAGTCTCCCAATGGACCAGAGAGCAAGCATCTAACTTAAGCAGCTAGTTATGTTATATATTTCAGATGTATGTAAATCGCTCTGTACAGGCTCGATCAGTTTTACAAAATGAAACACACCATGTTTCTTTCCATAGATACAGGAATCTCACACTGGATTAAGAAGTTTCCAGTGAAATCTGTGACCGTGGACAGATTAGAAGGAAACGACTTCACCTTAGGTTTTTGCAGTATAATCTTGTTTACAGCAGCTTTAACGCAAGGACAAAACTATAAACAAGCAATACTTGTTGCAATAATAATCCATTTTTTAATTAAAGTAACGGTTTATATATTAAAAAAAATATATGTTTTGTTGGATTTGTTTGAAAAGGGATTCATGTGCAACAGTGCTCCGTGGTGTAGCTCTTTATCTAGTGCTGACTCATGCTACGGGCGAGTAAAATGTTTATTCCAGTAAACCAGGAAGTCTATTATATTTAGAAATGCAGCGTTCCCGTGCTCCTGCGTATATCCTACTTCCGGTGTGGATGTTATATTTTACGGTCAACGCGCACTCGAGTGGTTAAACAAATAATTAAATAAAGGTAGATAGATGTAAAGTAGGCTGTCTGCTTCAGCCAGACAAAATATCAAGTCCAGCTGTTAGACTTGATAAATTCGTTAAAAAATAAATAAATAAATAAGGCACTAAGCAGAATCATATTAGTATTATTATTACATTTAGTAAATACACAACGTTTTAAAATAAAGGGCGTGGGGGGTTACATTAGAAAATTCATAAAGAAAAAGGCGAATCTGTGCTTTATGTTCAACAGTACCAGGGTGTAGAATATTCCAGAAATCCACTGCCATGGCGCGTGGCCTACTGTTTCACGGATTCTTCCGATAAGCACTTGAACTCGGCATTAGGGTTGCATTCTAAACACTTCCCATCCGCACAGCGTGGACATATGTGAGGACTTCCTCGCATTCACACGTCCCAGAAGCGTTTCTAGCGGAAAGGTATTTAGACGGGCAACATTTACGGAAAGTGGGATTGTGCTCGAGCGCGTCATTTCTGGAAACGCGTAAAAAGATGGACTTGATTCCGAGCCAATGGCGGCGTCCCAAACCGCTCACTAGCCTACCTTAGTGGAGAGCTATGACCAACTAACAGCCTGAGCAAATATCATAAACACCACGTAACAAGGGCATGCTATTCAGTAATAAAGCGCTAGCCTACGCGGGTTTAGAGACTGCTTGTTCAGCAGAATACCGGAGATAAATATGTTGTTTTCATAAAAAACGTCTCGTGTGTGTGTAAACCGGACCACATGTTTACATCAGAATTTAACTAGAACATACGGGCTACCGCTTTGCCTATTGATTCCCTGATAACGTAGTTCACTGGCGATATCCGACGTGTTCTCTCGCACGCGAAACAAACAGGAGCGCGCGCATGCATGCATGCACGCACGCACGCAGGCGCGCGCGCGCACACAGGTCTTATCCAAAACGAAATGTAGCACATATGTGAAAGAAATACGCGTTTCTTTCCAACAAACGAAAATCACTTTGCTCATCATTCAAGAAAGTTAGTGTTAAATTAACCGGAAATGACGCACGAGACAACGCAACAGTTCTGAAGGTTTCAGTTTGAATTATGCGGAATTATTAAAAAAATAAACAACAAACAAAAAAAATTCTCCATCGGAAAATGGCGATGTTGGAAGTATGATTTAATTTTCATTTGTATTAGGCGCGATCTGGGCAACATGTTGACTCTCCGAGTGCATTGTTTAGATTCTTTCTTACTGTCTTGAAGTATAATATTCCGAATATTAAGTATTGTAGTAATAATAATTTTTAGTAATTTACTCTTCTTGTGCCATTATTTTTTATAATACTTGTATTATCATCATCATCTAATATTTACTACACTAATATTAGTATCGTTCACTAATATTTGTTACAAAGGTTAATAAGCACGTCAGAGATTTTGGTCTGCAGCTTGTGTTTTCGGGTGGATGTGCGAGTTCGGTGTTAGAGTTCAATTCCTTTTTTAGGATGGTGTCCGTGTGCGTGTGTGTGGTCGGTGTGTGTAGCCTGAGTTTCGTTTTTATTAAGCGATCAGGATGTGGCCATTACACACGCAGCCCATGTTAACCCCCGGTATTCCCGACAGCAGACGAGCCGCGGGGTGCCAAAACTATTGCTCAACACTATTGACGGTTAGAACGAATCGAAAGCGTGTTATTTTAAAGCGTTATTTTTTAACCGAGGTGTCTGTGGGAAAAAAAAAAAATAGCATTGCTAGTGCAGAAGGAGCGCGTGTGCTGTTCAGGTGAGAATCTGAAGTAGTTTTAGGTCTGTAGTGTGTGTGTGTGTGTGTGTGTGTGTGTGTGTGTGTGTGTGTGTGTTTATGATCAACGCCTTGAAAATGAACCAGGAGTGAAAATGATCCTTTAGTGAGCCGAGATCGCGTGCATGTTCAGTAAAATCAGACTTGTACCTGGTATCCGGAGGCTGAGATCGGACTGCCACCAGTTCCGCTCGTGAACGAGTCCACTGTCACCGGGGACGCGCCGCTGCTGCCGCAGTACTCCTGGTACATTATCCAGAGGAACAAAAATAAAAATAATTTAAAAAGCGAAACGTTTCACAGGTTCAAAGTAAGTTCCGACACCGTGTCTTCTGTTAAAAAAAAAAAAAAAAACTTCCAGAACAAGGCGACTGTCCTTATCTAAAAATCTTAAATGTGCTTAATTAGCTTAAAAAGCTTCATTAAATGTTCTATATCCAAATTCAATTAAAAGTTCAAGCAGCTTTAAATCATCCAGATCCTAGGAGTCACTTAAAATGACTCTTTATTACAGGCGTTTGCAAGTGCTCATTAAATCCAGTACACGGGTTTGGATTAAAAGATGTTCCTCTCTTTAGGTAGTGACTAATAACTGGCTGCTTAAGTTGTTCTGCGCGAAACCATAAAATGAAAATGTCTCTTGTGCACCTACTTTCTGGAATGAACTCAGTTCTGGTGCGCTCCAGTCCTGTTTCGTCCCTACAAATGACTCACAGTACTGCCTTCTGCTTTGTAGGTAATATTTTCGGAGTTTTGCCGAAGGATGACTCACTTTAATGGCACTATAGTGCGTTCGCGAGCGTTTATCAACGCCAACCTGCGTCCACGCGCGCTAGGTTGGAACCAGTGCGGTCGATGGAATAGGGGTAAACGTCACTTCTAAGGTAAATACGTCGGACGGATAAAAGAGTCAGTGATGCACAATTTCGTCGTAAAATAGACGAAATTAAGCGGATAATCATTACGTAAGATATTTATGGAAAATACTTTTAGAGAACAGCGAATATCAGCGACGTCCGTGTACATCTCTGGCTCCCCCTTTGGAAGTTGAGTTGGTATCGGCCGGCTATTGACGGACGTTTCCAAAAATGGGCAGTTGCGTCAGCACAGACGCGGGTTTGGGTTTCCTTGGTGAAGGAGCGTCCGGGATTCCCTCTCTCTCTCTCCCTTCCTCTCTCTTCCTCTCTCTCTCTCTCTCCCTTCCTCTCCCTCTCTCTCTCTCTCCCTTCCTCTCCCTCTCTCTCCCTTCCTCTCCCTCTCTCTCCCTTCCTCTCCCTCTCTCTCTCTCCCTTCCTCTCCCTCTCTCTCCCTTCCTCTCTCTCTCTCCCTTCCTCTCTCTCTCTCCCTTCCTCTCTCTCTCTCCCTTC
>JAOUQX010000002.1:14648990-14659588 GCA_028566295.1 Liobagrus marginatus
GATACTCATTTAAAGGCGCTATATAAAATAAAGTTTATTATTATTATTATTATTATTATTATTATTATTATTATTATCAAGAGTGAGTCATAGACAGATGTGGTGGAGAGAATCCAATAATTTTCCATCATAAAACATCGCTCACAATCAGATAATAAATAAAACGGAAATAATGTAAGTTATGTATTCTTTCTATGCGGCCCGGTACCAATTGACCCACGGACCGGTGCCGGTCCGCGGCCCGGGGGTTGGGGACCATTGTATTAACGCACCAAACACCTATTCATATCTGTTTTTGCACACCCTTTTCAAGATTTAATGTCACTCTTACTCCTATAATAAGCTCGACACTTATGGAAAGGCTTTGCGCTAGATTTGCACGCTCAGTCCCAATAGTATTAGTGAGATCATGTGTTAGTCATGTAGCGACAGAAATGACGTACCGTGGTGGAAATAAGATAAATAACATAAGGCTATTTAGTAAGTATACAAAACGAACAAGGTACAGACTTGTTTTATCGGATAGGTAACCGTAAATGACTTTAAAATACATTAAAATGAAATGACATAAAATTTAACTTGACCATCTAAAGGGGCGGGGCTGGGGAGTTGTGGTTGGGGTCAGGAATACTACTACTAATATAATAGCAGGGGAAACACTAGACAGAGTCCTTCATTTTCCAACATACTGTGTTTGTGACAATGATAGGTCTGGCAGTCGTGTTTAGCTTCATCTGCATACATCTGACTGCCCAGAGTCTCCTGCCCGAACGGCTTGGCAGAAAGGATCTTTTAAGTTCATCTGATTACGAGGAACCTGCTCCGAATGCCTTGTCAGATAGGATGTTTGTGAAATTACATTTTGACTGCATTGCTTCACTACGACGTAAAAGCTCATTAAAGTGACTTAGAGTCTTGAATTTAGGTCTCTAATTCTTTCTCTCTCTTTCTCCCTCTCGCTCTCCCCTTCTGCTAATCGCAGAGATGCTGGAGGTGTTTCGAATCGTAGAGCTGCACAGTTAGTGATGAATGGAAAGTGTTAGGACTGGCTGATCTGCATCTTTACTCTCTGTAAAAAGGCGCTCTTGGGTGCAGGTAGCTGCCATAAATCACACACTTTTAGAATACACTGCAGTCTCTTTATACAAGAGAGGTCTTTTCACTGTCTCTCAGTGTTAGCTTTGAAAATAATGGACCGAACCCGTACTCCATCTTACCCTTCCTGTGCATTGCCTCCTGCACCTGGAGTGCTGTCGTGCCCAATTCACTCCTCTCCGGAAGCTTTATTTACTTGCTATGCTGTTATGAGGCTGCAATCCCTTCATGTTGAAGCTTGTCTGCAGGCGCTGTGTAGGGAGTCGGGGAAGCTCGGATGATGTCTGGCACTTTTCATTGAGAGTAGGACATTGGATTTTGTTTGAAGGAGGAGAAAGGTGGGCTAGTATTATAGGAACGATTCATTCGTTCATCCATTCATTATCTAGCGTTTGTCCTGTACAGGGTCGTGGGGTCGCTGGAGTCTATCCCAGATAACTTAGTGTGTGAGTTAGGGTGGGGTACATCCTGTACAATCAACAATCAACCCTAACCCTACTAAGAATACCATTAATCTAAATTAAACTATCCAACTTACTATTGTTACAAAACTAGAACTAGGATTTTACAGATCAGCTTGCAAGTTATTCAAAGGCATAGATTCATATTTCGTTAACAAACCTCGCCTAAATATCTAGTTTAAAAACTAGCTATCTAAAGCTACACTGCTACTTACGGATGAGTTGCATAACACGAACGTGTTTGTTCTAAGATATTACACCATGCTTTTACATTATTTGCCAAAAAACACTCCATATATTTCAGGTGTAAAACAAATATCTAAGTATGACTGTTTATAACCAGTAGCATTTGGTTGCTAAGGTAGTATATGTTTATTTCTTTACAAGAAATTGGTACTAGATTCACTTTTCGTAATATATTTGCACAATTTATTTGCAAAATTCACATTTGTAGTAGCACAATAATGTTGGATTAAGGCGAAATAATTAAGGAACAATAATAAATATATGGTTTAGATGGAAACGATTCTGAGTTTAGCAGTACATAGTCAGCTGATAGAAAGGCTTTGTTAAAGGAAATTGGAATTGTTGGACATAATTACACTGGGAAGGCTGTGTGATATGAACGCATACTAAGTGGCCATAAACGGTCCAGCAAAAAAAAGAAAAAGATCGTTAGCTTGAAACTCCTGTCCTCTGGACACAAAATGCAAAGCTGCAGTTTATCCTGTAATGAGGCTGAGATCATTGTAAGTGTGGGTGGGCAGTTTAATAGAAGCAAACCCATCATTCTTTCCTTAAGGAAATGGGAAGCTGTAGTGTTTGCATCTGTGACAATGAGCCATTATGAGCTAACCACTGGATTTTCCAAATGGTGTGAAGTTCCTGATATAGACTCTTTCATTTGCATGATTGTTTACGGCTTAACATTGTTTGGTTTTTGGAACTGGATTGTGTCTGATTTTAAAATGGCATCAGGCTGCTTTCCACAGACTTGTGGAGCTACAAAAGAAATACTTTCTTAATTGGTCACTGAACGGTTATCTAGTTAAAGGTTTATCTGGTTTCTGGGGATGCTAGGAAACCTCTTGCTTCTCGAGTCATTCATTTATTATAACTAGGAAGTGGAGTCTCATGCTAAGAGAAAATGAGGATATTAGGGAACAAGATTCAAGATGGCGACATCTTAATTTCAGGATGTCAATACAGAGTATTACTATTGCTAAGCTCTTTGTGTGAGGTTTATAAATTAGTCATTGTGTAACCAATGGCACGATTCCAGAGAATGAGCAGTAACTGAAGAATGGCAGATAATTGTGGTAATTATAGGTAATAGGCTCCTAGAGAAAACAGTTCAGGAGCATTGTGGGTCTGTGTTTCGTCTCTGTAAAAGACTGTGCAATGAGTTCTGGAAGTTCAGGCTATTGTTGGTGCGTGCGTGTGTGTTTCATGTGCATGTGTGTGTGTGTGTGTGTGTGTGTGTGTGTGTGTGTGTGTGTGTGTGTGTGTGTGTTTGTGTGTGTGAGATAGAAAGAGACAGAAAGAAACCTGATATTCATTCTCGGTTTTGAGGTTCCTCAAGTCATGTCATGGATATGGTACTGTTAGTGGGTGGGATATGTTACTGTTAGTGGGTGGGATATATTATTGTTAGTGTGTGGGATGTATTACTGTTAGTGGGTGGGGTATGTTACTGTTAGTGGGTGGGATATATTACTGTTAGTGGGTGGGATATATTACTGTTATTGGGTGGAATATATTATTGTTAGTGTGTGGGATGTATTACTGTTAGTGGGTGGGATATATTACTGTTAGTGGGTGGGATTTAAATATATAGCGTAAGGATTTGAGTGAGTTAAAGGCCTAATTGTGATGTCTAGACGGCTGGGTCAGAGCATCTCCAAAACTGCAGCTCTTATGTAGTGTCCTGGTCTGCAGCGGTCAGTATCTATCAAATGTGTTCAAAGAACAGAACTCATTGCCACGGCTCATTGATATATGAAACGTTGTGCAGTTAGACTACCGCTATGCAAACATGTTTTTTTGGGTTTTGTTTTTTTAAACTGCTTTGTAAGTAAATGGTCTCTCAAAGTTTATAAGAGGAAAAACTTCAGTAATGAGCGCACATCTCTCTCATGGTAAGATTTTCTTTTCCAAAGCGCATTGCTCATTACATCCAGACACTCATAAACACACTACCTGATAGATCTAAAAAAAAAAAAAAATCCAGCAGATTTAAAGATTGTAGACACAACATAACCCACAGGTCATTCATTGGTTGATTAACGTGCTGTTAAACAGAGAAGAATCAAATATATCTGCTTTGTGTAGAAAAACTTATTTGTACGTTATGTGTGCTCTCATTGTTGTCTCTCAGTATTATTTGGCCTGTAAAGGCTTTCGGGAGTTACAGATAAGGAAAGACATGGTGTCGTCAACACATTCATTATAGAGAGAAGATTGAGCACATGTGTGTGTATGAAAGTTGAAGGGATTAGCAGAAGAAAATAGCACGGCAGCTGTAGGGGAATAGGGGTGGGAGTGAAAGCTGGGGAGCATGAAGGGCTTTTAATAAAGCTGACCTTTCGATGATGGACTTGTTATTAAAAAGGAAATGCTGCTCGGGGATAAAATGAAAGGCAAGGTGGAATGATTTGCATCCTAGACCTGACTTGGGTTGGTTAAATATTGGGCTTTTTTGGATATGTCTTTCTTTTAATGAGAATGAAGGGAGTTAAAGTCTAGTTGGTTGAACCTAGAACATAATTAAAGTCTTAGTTAATCACTAACCGCAATCATGATATGTTGGTGGATCAATAGATTATGTAATAACTGACATTTTCCAGCAATAGTAAGAAATAAAAGTTTATCGTCTAACAAAGTTGAAGTAAAGTTCAGTTTATTGGTCACATGCACATTATACAGTGAAATTCTTTGATTCTGCATATCCCAGCATACAAATTTGAACACTGGGGTCAGAGCGCAGGGTCAGCCAAAATGAACAGTGCCCCTGGAGCAAGTGAGGTTAAGGGCCTTGCTCATGGACCTAATGATGCTGGCTTGCCTAGTGTGGGGCTTCAACCCCCGACCCTCTGATCACTGACCCAGAGCCTTATACCACTGAGCCACCACCACCCTATACTGAGTTACCAATTATACCAAGTTTTTTTTTATTATCTAGCTAATTCTATCAAGTTTACATTCCATACTATTTTCTGAAAATTGTCTAAGCTGTTTGAAAGCGTAATTTTGTTTTGTTTTTGTTTGGGATAATTGAATTATGGTCAAAGGCGACTAATAATAAATTCCTTATTTAGTCTACTGAGCAATTAAGACCATTACTGCACCGCATGCTCATTTGCCCAGCAAGCTGTCTAACACTAGGTGTGTTAACATGAGCCTTGTTATCCGATTGTAATACTCCTATAAGCACAATCAGATTACAATAGTCACATGTAAACATGTCAATCGGATTAAATTGGCCCAATCCAACTGAAATATTGATCAGATTGTACGGGGTGGTTTAAACCTTTTCTAATCCGATCGAGATGCCATGTAAACACTTAATAGGCTTAAAAATGACCCTAGAAATTTCTGTGCATGTGTAATAGCGTATAACTTGCCTAATGACCGAGGGAAACTTGCCTAAGACAACAGCCGGGCACTAAGCAAAATTGGTCAGTAGAATAAACCACGTTGTTACTAAATATAAGAAAAGAAGACAATATAGTTGCAAGAATAGATCGTTTTAAGTCACGTAATAATAACAGAAGCCGGTATAAACCGGTCACTTGATCAAATCAAAAACCAATAGAAAGGTCTTAAGGCTCGTTAAGGCAAAATCCCGGAACAGCAAAAGTGACCAAATCGCCGTCAACTTTTTCATTCTACGGCATTATGGACGAGATAATAAAATGAAGACGATTAGTAAACGCTGTAGCTCGTGGTGTCATGGAGTGTTTCTACGGAAGACGCGTCTTGTAAATGATCTAATCCCTGTGTCATGTAAACATTTAGACGAATAAAAATAATAATTTCATTGTTACAGCTTTTCCCCAGGCAAATTGTAAATAAGATTCAGTTTTTCTGATGAAATATATGGAAAAGGCGGTCATAGGTTGTACACACTTGGCCGAACTTTCACATTTAGAGTATGAAGGGTTCTGTAACTAGATTTGTAGTATGCAAAAGGGTTTTCCTCCTTTCCACAGTATAATATAGCTTAATAGCTTAAAAATAAACGGTATTCCAGCATTTTTAGAAAATAACTTAGTAATGAGTGCACAGATCTCTGTCTTGGTAAGATTTGGTGTAGAAAGCTAATTAAAGAGGTTTGCTCAGACTTAAAAAAAAAAAAGATCTTCTTTTTTTTTGTAGCTCCTGTGTGTAAATGACTTCAGCTAAAGTTCTAAGCCTCATTGAGCATTTTGTCTGCAATTAAGACAGTGATCATTGGATGGAAACGTTTGATCACTTGCACTAAATTGGTTTAGGTGAAGCGATTTAAAGTCAATCAAACTAATATTCTCTTCATCAAATCCGGACATTCTTAGACTGTGTTTGAGGCGAGGATTAAACTTGTTGGTATTGGCCTGAGAAATATAATTAACGCTGTTATCACGACATGCCTATAAAGTAGGTTATTGAAAGTAGATTATGTTATAAACCATCAATATCTGATTTGATCAGTATCTTGGAAGCCTTAAGACGGACAATTGCACAAAAACATCTTAAAAAAAAAAAAAAAAAATGCTAGACAGCGCCATCTTTTTTTTTTTTTTTTTTTTTAATCATAGTTATTTCCTTAAGGCATGTGCCACAAGAACACCAGAGCCAGCAAAAAAATGCTATTTAAATGGGTGTTTGCCTTCATGACATTAATAAGCCAAAGTCACTTCAAAATCTGAACTGTAAGAAAACATGCTGCTTCTTTATTTGGTACATGACTTTATACTCGAGCGAGAAAGACATAGACGTGCATAATAACTGTAAAGTCTGCAAATAAAGCATACTAAATCTAATAAACAACGCCGAGGTAGTGTACTGTGGCCGGACGCAAAGTTATTGTTACCCCCCGATTAGTTTCTGATGAATACATATTCCTCTTATACTACAGATTTATGTCAGAGTGTCCAATAATCAAGCATCATGGATTTCAGCCATTCACAATACACAGTACAAAAAGGTTAGCAAAAGTTACTGAAATACTGAAATAAACAACATCAATTTGTCAATTATACTGTATTTCCAACCGATTTATACAGTACAGAAGTGAAAAGTTATGGAATGTTTGCTATCCAACTTCCTGTTATCACTTACACTGTAGCAGCTGCCATATAAAGACGTCTCACCTGCATCTACGTTTTTTTGTTTTCTATTGACATTAATACAACAAAAAGCTTAGACAATATCATTCATTTTTTTTTGTCTTGTATTGTATCTTTCACTTTTGTTTTATAGACTATACCTTTTTCAGGTCTATTTAAGTAGCGTGTCCACCGCACAAGGCAGGGTGTACGTGATGTATGTAGAAATTAGTATTCATTCAAATAAGTTCATGAATATTATCCTGTGATTTTGCACTCAGAAGTGAAAGTTCAAAGTTAGAATTGTTAGAATAGGGTGGTGGTGGATCAATGGTAAGGGTCAGGTTCCGGGTCCGAGGGTTGGGGTTCAAGCCTCACACCAGATAAGCTACCATCATTGGGTCCTTGATCAAGGCCCTTAACCTCAGTTGCTCCAGAGGTGTCGTATGTTCTGGCTGACCCTGCACTCTGACCCCGGTCTTCAAATTCATAAGCTGGGATATGTGTAATAAAAACATTTCACTGCATGTATGTGTATGTGATAAATAAGATCTGACTTTGAATAAAACTTGGGCCAAATTATAAATTTGCCTTCATTACCACCCAAACCCATTCCCCATACGATCATGCCCCATGCTGAAAGTATTGGATTTCATTGCCCGGCTTGCACATGGGAAAAGTTCAGACACGGTCAAACTGTGTCCCTTTGGTATGTCTTCTCCAAGGGGTTGATAAATGTGGCGAAAAGATCTTATGCTTACGAAGGACTATGGAATGAAACCTGGAAGACAATGAAAATCCTGTTGTTGTTTTTTTAAACAAGCAGTGCATGCCAGTGGAGTGATTGATGAGGTGCTTATTCTTGAACTTGGGGCAAAAAGAACTTTTGAACTAACTACAACGCCTGCTCTACTGAAAATCATACACTACCTTGCCAAAAGTTTATGGACACCTTACCAGCACATCCCTATATGTGTTCTTTTCCCTAATAGATTTCTCATGCGTTTCTTGTTTAGTTCATTATTTTCTATCATTAGTTAATTAATTAGTGTATACAGTATAAACCCACATGTTTCAAGCTGTCTTAAATATGATGATTGAAGCCATTTTCTTCATTGAATTAAATATGCAACATTGCAGATTTTTAATGTGTGTGATTATTACAGCTAGGACTGTATTGCCAATATACTAGACTCCGATGAGACGCGCATATTAATAGGATCTGTTACGATCTTCATGTCGAACGTATAACAGGATATTAGGGTCGTGCCCCATATTTTTCTCTATTTAAGTGAATTGTCTCTTGCTGTTACAGTATGTTATTTCATATAGCCTTCATATCTGCTGAATGTAGATCCAAAGCTAGACCTTGACTGAGCTCATCATCGCTGTTAATCTTCCTTTTAAAAGCAAGGTACTCAGCATTTGAACGCTGCCGTAGTTTGTAGTGAAGTATCGAGTATGATTGGATTGGGATAAACTCTGACAGGCAGTTATGAGAGAATATCAAATGCAGCAAAGCAGACTGCGAGGCACGGACCTGCTAAAGGGCATGCTTGTGCTGCATTCAATCTAATCCGGTTTCAGCTGTCAAAGATGACTTATATCCTGAGCTGCAAGCACACACACAATGATTTTTGCCCAACAGGATGGAGTCCGAGTCCGGCGTATTATGCAGACTAATGCGATTGAATACATTACATATAGAATCATCGTATTTTTAGACGAATGATTAAAAATGATGATCTTTCCAAAAAAAAAAAGTTTGTTTATTTCGCTTCATGTACATTTTCAGTCTCTTTTGATTACATTTTCGTTTTCTTTGTTGCCCTGTAGGCTTATACTTCTGTTGTGTCAGAACAGGACTCGTCCGTGCTCTCTCTTGGGCATAATTCTCATTACTCGGGTTCCCTTAGTGCACGGTGCATTACCGACATGTACGATGTACCAACACAACGATCAGAGCAGATAACCTTAGACTGAACTTATGTTCATATGTCTACATTTACAATACATATAACCTCTAACTACACATTCTGATGTCCCCCACATGATGATCGGGTTCCCCTGAATCTGGTTCCTCTCAAGGTTTCTTCCTAAAATTACATTCAGGAGTTTTTCATTGCCATCGTCGCCCCAGGCTGCTCATTGGGATACGTGTCACACCTTCACATTTTTCTATTTCTTCTTATTGTTTATTTTCTGTAAAGCTGCTTTGGGACAATGTGTATTGTTAAACGCGCTTTATAAATAAAATTGAATTGAATTGAATAACCTTTTTTTTTGAGAGCTTCTGAGATGCTCCGTTTGCAAGAACTAAATTGTGTGAGTCTCGCGGCCTGTTTGAAATCACGTGTCCGTCACGGTAACCGAGGCATCATGTCAAGCGGCACACAGACGTTTGATCTGTAGAGCATGAAAAGGGTCACGGCGTACCATGAACATGAACATGAACATCGACAGAATGGCGCATACATGAAAACGGTCGTTAGTAGCTTGATGCAATCTGACTTTCAGACTTGTGTAGCACTTTAACACTAGACATTGACACAAAGCAGTTTTGTAGAAATCAAAATGCAGATTTTGACCCTTGATGAGCCGGAATGATGTGATAGATGTGAATTTTTTTAGATGATGTAAAGAAGCTTTGAGACGATCCTGACAGTGTTGGGACACATGGCCATCAGATCCATATGTGTTTTTTTGAACATTCTAATCCCGATTTAGTCTCACTCTACTCATGTAATAGCCTCCATACATCTGGAAAGGCTTTCCACTAGATCTTTGAGTGCGGCTTTGGGAATTTTGCCCATTTGTATTGACGAGGTCAGACACTAACGCTGGGTGATGAGGTCTAGTGTTCAGCTGGGTTGAGGTTATCCTAGAGGTATAGAAGCATCCTATATGTATAGAATCGTGTGATTCCAACCGTGTGGTACACGTTTGGGCTGGACACTGGTAATATTTACCCGTGAGAAGTTGGGGATGAATTTTATTGGAATGGCAATGCTCAAGCACTTCTTTGTCACACTATTTCCATAATTATAGACTATGACGTTTTATTACACAATGGAGGCCCTATGATTATTTGAATTGGTTCAAAAATTCCCATCTAATTCCTGGAGTAACAGTAAGAATTTAATACCCTTCACAGGCAGTATGTCTCTTTCAGTCTGTTTTTGCCTCGTGGTAACTTTATTACAGTCATTGATGAATCCAGTACAAGAGCAGCTGTGCCACATCAATACTCAGCAGTCATGATGACATTTTTTTTTCACTTTTCCTTTGATTTGTGTGCCATGACCACAAAACCAAGCTGCCAATTTAGGAGCTGGGGTGAACAAAACCCATAATCCTGGGGTCTGGGGGTGACCCATGCCACGTCGCAATGTGTGAGCAAAATGACTAAAAGCTCGCCCTGATGGTCAAATGAACGTGTAAATCAAAGGATTCAAATTCAGATCGAATTTATATCATTCACATGCAGTGAAATGTTTTTTCATATCCCATGTGGAAATGTATGGCGCATATCCCAGATTATGAATTTGAAGGCTGGGATCAGAGTGCAGGGTCAGCCAAAACGTCCGGCGCACCCTGGAGCGTCTGAGGTTAAGGGCCGCGCTCAAGGACCCAATGATGGTAGCTTGCCTGGTGTGAGGCTTGAACCCCCGACCCTCTAATCACTGAGCCTTACCATTGAGCCACCACATCCGATTCATATATTGATATATACTGT